>VVHJ01063139.1:0-20907 GCA_015107715.1 Tylochromis polylepis | reverse complement strand
AAAAAAAAAAAAAAAAAACCCCAAAAAACCCCCCCCCCCCACACACATCTTAGACAAGTCAGTTACGACACACACGGGGAATTCCCAAACGCAGGAATAGCTCTAACTCAAAATAATTAGCAGTGCCCAGTTATTTTCCAATTATTTATTATGTAGTTACTACCAATTAGATCTTTTTTACTTCATAATTATTACTCTTTAAAAACAGTGAAGAAAATGAAGATCGAGATATATATTTCTTTATATATCTTTATATCATGATTTTGGTAAATTGCTGCTGACTAGTGGTCAAGACCTGATTTTAACATAAACTGTCAAACCATAACCATGCACTCTCTGGGCCTTCAGATTATTTCATACACAAATAAAAGCTCATTATACAAAACATAAGCACACCTTAAACAATGAAAGCACCAGTCTCCAAGAACAACGCAAGCAGTGGCTGAGGCTACTCTGACAACTTAATTGCACATGTGAGGTGCAGCTGGAAGGCACAAACTATAGAGGCCTAAGTGTTCTTGGAGAGCATCAATGTTCTGAAACCAGAAAGATAGAATAAATCAAACAGAGCGAAATGGGAGAGGACTTTCCGTCAATGTTGAGAAATACCAAAGCCTTACTGCAGGAGGTTTAAGCACGCAAGCGGAATGCAGCCGGCATTATGTTTGCATAGCTTTTATACACCGGGGTCCAAAGGAACTGAGGTACTGTCAGCATTCATCACATTGCTTGAGAGATGGAAAACTGTCAGCCTTACATAAAAAACACATCATTTCAATTGCATCATTGAAACATGTTGGAATCCTAAACTAGTCCTTATCCATAGATCTCAGGTCTCCTACTGATTTCCATAGCAAAGTAAAGTACAGGTCTTGGCTCTGGCCAAAAAACATTCACCTGTTTTGTGAGATAAAAAATGGAAAAATTATATAATAAGACATTAGAGGATATACATTTTTAATAGATTATTCTGAGATTGGTTTTGAGCTGTATAAATCTAAAGAATACAGTTTGAAAGAGTTTTATTTTGTTTATGGGTTAGGTTAAATAAAGTCAGTGTTGAAACCTTAAAGCACTCTGTACATTAAGAAAAGTAAGCAATTATCACACTTCATCAATTTATTGTACATTTTCCTTTTTATATCTTTCTTTAAACTTTAAATCTATATTACTTTATTTCATACTGCGTTCTATCTCTGAAAGGTTATATCTTAACGACCGCACATCACAATATTGGTGCTCTATGTTTTGTCAGAAAATTATAACTAAGTATCACAGTTTTATCTATATCTGCACCATACGCCATGGAAAGTGTAATGCTGAGTCATTATTCATGCTGCATTTTTCTTCTCTTGCCCACACATGATAGGAGGCTGAACTTTCCAAGGTAGAGGCTAGCTATACAGAAAAAAATTCACTTAGTAAAAAAACTGAACACATGATTAGAAAAGGTTTTCTACTAAATAGCTTGTATATGTGATTTTAGTGGTCAAAATGCCATGTCATTAACAGGATCATCATTTGAATATTAAGTAAGGGTCTACTAAACTGAGCATGCACTCATCCTGAAACAAAGCACAGTTTGTCCAATATAGAATTACACACACACACAGAGGTTACTACTTTTAACTTTTCTCCCTGAAAGTGAAAAAAATACCCCTCTTGGTAGACTACATAAAGACAAAAAGACACAACAAAAAAATAATGATCTAAAGATCTAAATGAAAGGGTACAATTCTTCTCTAAATTGCAATAACTTCTTATAGTCCTTTCTACATTTTAAGGCTTATAAACCAAACAGAGTTCCAAAGTGCAATACAATATCATCCTAGAGTTTTTCTAAGAGGGAAGTACTAATGGAGTGAACATTAGTCTTAATTGCATGGTAATCATTTCCCAAACTACAATATCAGTGGTAGCACGCAGCAAATAATAACCTGCATTGAGGGATTGCTCTAGTCCGGATGGCCTGAGAGCAGGGATTAAACTGTAGAGTAGCAGCATCCTGGCCAGTGTGTATTGATCACCACTTGATTCACTGGAATCATGAAGCCACTGGCTTTAATTTTTCCCCCAACTGCTTTCCTGTGTCTGAGGACTGTCTGTGGAGCTGAAGTAACCTCATCCCACCAGGAACACAGACCTCAAAGACAAAGCTATGGGCTATGCAGCCTTGGCTGACTCACAAGCAGTGGTGGCTGGGGGTAAGGTCCCTTTTTCTGGAATGACACACTTCTGCACTGCCATCTACAGATGCTTTGAATCAGTTCGGAATGCTGAACAGAGATCAGTGCAATGGGTCACTCTACATTAGAGATTTGAGTAAGGGGACAGACTAGTAGTGAGACAGTGTATGATTACCAACACATATTTAGCTCACCATTAAATACAGACTTACTGACAACAAAATTTCAGCATATGTAAACATTAAAGCTGCACGTGAAACAATCCCTTCACCAGCTGTTGGCCTGCCAACATGCAGAATGCAAAAAACCACTCTCAACTCTGAACAAGTAGTTCTACCTGTTGTCAACAGACCCAATGTCTCCTGCAGTATTTCAAATTCTTGCCAATCTATTAAAAATCATCAATACTTCATTGTTAAATCTTTGTGTAACCTGTCTTTCAGTACAAAGGAAAAATCAATAAACACAAGTTTGCAGAAGGCCGATTTAATGTATGTAAGTTTTTAAGCGGAGCTTACATAACAGCCTAATGATTTCTCTTGATTGCTATTACTATACTGTCATATATATACTGTCATTTTGAATGAAAAAACACACAGAGATCCTTTTTAACTAATCCCAAGCACATGCACTTGGCTATTCATCTGTCCTTCAGTAGTTCTCCTTTTCTCTCATTAGAATGCATGCTCCAGCTTCCAACCTGCCTAAGGAGTCCACAGTGTGCCAACATTACTCCATCTTTTTATTATTTACAGTCATGGATGGGTTTTGTTACTGCTATAGGGGGTTAGATTCGAGGAAAATAGATTCTCCAAAGCTCTGTGTTTTTGTCTGCTGTCTCCTAAGTCCTGAAGACAAGGCCCCACTGAGCTGATGATCAGATGGATTTACGGTGCAATCTCTGAAAGCCATTTGCTCCTGCAAGCACAGAATCAAAGGCAAGATTTCCGGATGGCATTGGAACAGAGATTACCCAGTTTGTGCTATCTGATTGCAAACTTCCACAAGCTGTTTTTACTTCTTTCAACTTTTCCTTTGTGTCTTGACTTGTGAAACATGAGTTGAATGAGCACATACACACTAGGTTTCATTCTGTCAGAGACTATGCAGTATGTACACTTAAGAAAAAATATATTTGATTACATGTTTTAGGTTTTATTTACTGACACAATATAATCAGCAGATCCTTTAAGTGGTGTAAGTTGTGATGTGAAGGGGTTATGGATCAAACTTGATCCAGCACATCCCCCAATACCCTATCAGTAGGTTGCAGTTTGGAAATTCTTTGTTCACAGCTGATGGCAAGCAATTCACAAGCCTTGTCATTTCAGATGATCTGACACAGTCATCACTGAGTCAATCAAGAGTTTGGCCATGCTTAAAGTTGATCCATTTTTTTATTTTTTATTTTTTTTACACTTTCCCATTTCTCCAGCACCGTACACAATGACTACATAAAGCTGCTCTGTACTAATAAACCAACCATTTTCCCACCTTGTTACAAGATAGCAGTATTTTCGTCTTCTGTGAGTGGTCATAATGGTTTTACTATAATCACTTTATAGCAAGTTCACAGTCTATCCACCTAAAAAGTAAAGCATAATTACAACAGACTGCTGCTATAGTTCAGTTCAAATCAGGTTTATGGATATAATGCCAAATCACAACAGTTGTCTCAAGGCACTTTTTACGGTAAGGCAAAAACTCTACAGTATTCTGGAGAAAATCCCAACAATCAAACAACCCCCTATAAGCAAGCACTTAGTGAAAGTGGAAAAGAAAAACTCCCCTTTAACAGGAAAAAACCCCCAACAAAACCAGGCTCGGGGAGGGGCCCCTCCCCTTCCTCCCTTCACCACCAACCAGGTGTGAATGGAAGGGATGAGAGGGGGAAAAGGAGAAAGAGAAAAGAAAAAACAGAGTGTAGGCAGAGAGAAGACAAAGATTTTATGACATGCTGCAGTGGTATATAAACACATGGGGACTGAAAAGAGGTGAGTAGAGAAGAAGTGCTGATTACGTCACATTGTATCACATGAAATCACGCAGCAGTCTGAGCCTATAGCAGTATAACTACTCTTGCTGCAGTTTTGGATAAACTGGAGGTATTTTAGGGCACTTTTCGAACAACCTGAACTATCAGAAACAGGATGTTTCTGATTTCAGAGATATTGTGCACATAGAAAAAAAAGACCTACAAATTTGTTTAATGTGTGCATTGAAAACACAGTAAAACACAGTTTTCTCCCAATTTAGGAGAAGAAAATTACAGGACATACAGGTCTTTATGTCTTTAAGACGTGCCTATAAATGAACTAATTGATCTGTGTCATCTGACTTCATAGATAGATACAGCTCGGTATCATCTACAATGAAAATGTATGCACCTACCTAATAACATTTAAAACAAGAGAAGCATGTATAATGTAAAAAGCTTTGGTCCCAGCACAGAGGCCTGTGGTACTCCATGACAAACTTTCATGTGTGAAGAATACTTCACATTTACATGAACAAAATTGGAATCCACAAAACAGAGAAGGAAACACTTCATTAAATACTCCATTTGCATTTTGAGAAAAGCTACCTCGCCTAATAATAAATAAAATACATTGTTACGTCTGTTATTTTCAACATCTAGATGAATATCAATTTTTATGCTGAATTGATTATTCAATCAGATAAAGCCTTAAAAAAAGATTCTGACAGTTTGCATAACTTTGAGGTGTTGATTCATTGACACTATTGCATTCACTCTGCTGTAACCAGTGAGGCAAAATAAGTAAATTATTAAATCATATACTAACAGAGACTTAGCAGAAAGCAAATTAATGTTTAATAATCCACCTTTAATTGTTTTGCTCTTTCGATACAGTTAAAACAGTTATATTTTTTCTGTCTTTATGATTTTCATAATTAAAATGTTTCTTGCTGGTTGACTGCAATGTCACAGAACAGTGAATGTGGATGGAGTGTGAGGTGGTGCTGGACGCCGTGTAGAAGCCAAGGCCACGGTTTCTCTGTGGAGCTGGAGCAGATGGGGACGCAGGTTTTCTTCAAGCACCTGATCCAGTGCTCTGTGATGGAGACCTGAGGTTTCTCCTTAATGGAGGAAAGTCCTGTTCAACTCAGATGCTAAATTTGTTGGCTGGCCCAGTGTTCTAGCACCGTACAATGGAATTAGGATATTTTCTTTTTAGTGTGTGTTCTTTCAAATCGTGGTCCAAGGCTCCATTCACTAGGGAGTGGAGCTCATCTGAGCCTTTGGTTTGGCACTCAGTATGCTCCATGGATCTGAAGCCTGAGATTGGGCTGGTCCTGGCCATGGCACAGTAGAGTTAAGGCTACACAAAGAAGTTTTAACAGACTATACATCCTAAATTTTCTACTTAAGAGTTTTGTGCATTCAACCCCTGGGTGGCAAGACCACACACATGGAAAGCATAACTCCTCTACAGGTTACACCATTTTAAAACCTATTTTCACACTCAAAGATCAGGTATCACATCTACGTCCGTCTCTTAAATATTCAAAACTCCAAGTCGCATGCCTTTGCTGAGTAGATATCAGATTTAGATTATGAAATACCAACCTGGGGATTTAAGAAGTCTTTAAAAAGGGGTTTCCTTATTCACATGTATTACCCACTATTTAGGAGAAAAGAGGTTTGGTTGTGTAAACCCTAAAAATAGTTTGGAAGGAATTTAACAGAAAAAAGGGCCGAGTTGGACCATATGCCAAACCAACAAGTCTCAGAGGCACCTCCCCAAATCATCTTGAGGCAATGCATCAATCAGAACCTCCACATCAGTGGCAAATGCACTCAGCGGCCATAAAACTCCCAGATCAAGCAGTGAGCTCAGCCAAAACCAGAGAGGCTCTCCTCAGTAAACCCAAGCCCTTATCTTTGTCCCATAAAAAATAAAGAGTGTCTGAGAGTATTATGATCCACTGTAACTGCTGTCCAGCCAGTTCTTCTCTGTCTTTGCTGATCACACCTCATCTTAAACATCTGGAGCAGTTTACCAAATTGTCAAGAAGGAAAAAATATATACTTATAATTTTCCAACATTAAGTCAATGTTTGAAGATTAATGTTTCATTAAGACGAAGTATAACGGTGTCCATTTCAGTGACAACGACTTAAAAATATACAAACAAAAACAAAAATTGCACAATAAATGATATCTCCTACTGAACTTGTGGTCATTATCAAAAGTAAAATGAACTAAATGCTCTCCATCAGATAAAACCCATTCTAATCCACCACCAGCTGAAATCCTTAAACCGACAACACTACCTAATGACAAGCACAGAGAAAATGTCCTGGAACAGTCATCTACTATTAACTCCTTCTACTCTATTTCTTTTAAACAAACAGGACACAAGACACTGTGAGTACCATTACCAACACTACTGTCCCCTATCCACACTGTATATAGAGGGACAGATACTATTCCACTTTGCATCTTGACATTTTTAGATTGGTTTTAATTTGGAATGGGCTACCATCAACTAGTTCATTCATATAAACTAACTCATGAGAGGCCACACTAAGTGGATCTTTGCTCAAGAACAAAGAAAGTAAAACTGACTTTCAAAAATATCCCTTTATACCCAAGACAATCTCTTGTCACATATTTTGAGTTTTTTTGGTATAAACCACGGTTTAGTGTAATTTCACTTGAAGACGTCCGCTCTAATAATTCAACTCATACCTAAACAAAAATCATTTCAACTTTTGCACTTAAACTGAAGAAAAAAAAAACTGAGCTAAGTAGAACTCTTTAAAATTAATGTAAACTAAACAAAGATGGTAATAATCTGAAAATAAAGACATGTACTAAAGAAAGCAAGTTTTCTAAGCAAACTTCAAGATGTGATTGCAGTGGACAATAACATATATATAGAACTAAATATATTTTGTTTGTAAACGACATCTAGTTTGTAAAATGAATGTCAAAAACAAGTTGACAACATTTTTTCTATTACCATACTTTCTGCACTACAAGTCCTCATTACAGCTTATTTTAAGCAATTACACTGTCAGCAGGAGCTATAATCTCCAACTGCTGCTAAATGCCAAAATTTCCACATTTGCTGGAAACTATAATTGTGAGCTGCTCTTAGTGCTTTGCAGATGGGTCCTATTGAGCAATCTGAACATCCCTAATATTACCCAGTTCCTCTCAAGGGGAAACGAGAACATTAAAAAGGTCCAAATAATTCCGGTCAAATTACACAGGCCTTAATGAACTTCAAAAGATGTGCGGATGTTTTTACAGGCCAGCACTCAGGCTTTAACAGTAATTATGAAAACAAACCATATTAATGATATCATTTATCATTTCCACACTTTGGCCACACGAGGCCTACCACAATGTTTCTGTCTCTACTGGACTAAAGTTAAAATATTATAATTTCCATACACAGATCAATTTGATTCAATTCTTTTAAAAAATCCTGTGGGCCATCACCCAAATTACATAAGAGCTTCAGTGAGAATAGTTATGGCCTATGTCAAAGTCCCTGCAAGCCTGCTACAACCTAGCCAAGGTCTAAGATGTGGATTAACATGAGATCTAGAGTATTTGCTAAAGAATTAAATTCTTATTTCTGTAAGACTGGTGTTGCTGTTAGTCTACTGATGTTTAAACTGTAATAAAGATAAAACAAAGGAAAGTACAATAATAAGAACAACAGCAACTATTATTGTTATTATTATTATCATTATTAAGCAATATAAATGTAAAACATGAAAAGGAAGCTGGCTTCATTTTCTTGGCTTAAGAACACAGTAGTCAGCCCCCTGCCTCCCGCCAGTATAGGAGAAAACTGCAGTGGCTCATTTAAATTCCACATACTAGAAGGATTTCTGCTGTAAGTCTGGCTTTACTCCAAATTATGTCTCTTGGGTGTACATACCACTGAATAATTTGTCCAAATGTCATTTGCAATTCCCCAAAAATCTTTTCTTCACTGGGAGCTTTTAGAAAACATCTGTAACAAATACTTGTTTTGAGACTATAAGCATTACACCAGTACCGGTACTGGTACATGACCTTAAGCTGTGTACGAAGCATAAAGACGAAGTTTAAATTTCCACTGAACTAGAAACCTGATCGCATGAGCAGTAGCCACCTGCATACTATGATATTTACCATTAGTTCTAGGCAGCTCAAGCTCATGTGTTACAAATCTTTTTGCCGCAGTCTATATAATTAGCTGTAATTGACTTCCCTTGAAATGTGTTTCTTCTGGGACATCTGGCCTTGAAACTTCAACCTTCCCATAAAGGGCCGCACTGAGCTACACTTTCAATTTTTAAAACTGCATGGGTGGCAAATCTAGAGCCAGACTTTAATATAAAAATAAATTTCAAAAATGCCTCTCTAAACATTATAAAAAATGAAAATATTTGTAACAAAACTACACAAAGCAATAGAAATATTACTCTTAGGACAATTCTCCTTAGATTTATATCCGCGATGATGCAGGACAGAGCTTCAAGTCACATTTCTTACTGATACTTACTTTCTTACAGATTTAATATTATATTGACTACAAGGACAAAATCCAAGGAGTTACAAAAGCTATTATTGTGCAATTCAATTTGACAGAGATGCAGAAGACTCTCAGCTTTTTCTGAACGTGATTCTAAGTCTTCTAAGTGTCACAAAGAAAGGTTTTCACTATTTGACAACAAAAAATGACATGCTAAAAATGGAGACAGCCAAGTAATAAATAGCACTGGTCAAGTTGAGGAAAGTTGCCTCTTAATTTTGAGTTCCTTGAATACTTCTGGTTAGTGGTCAATGAACCATCTCTCTCTTTTTTAAGAAAAATCATACTGAGTGAGATAGCTGGGGTTGTGTCAAGGAAAAATCATGAAACAAAAAACCCAAAGCAATTACAAGTAGATGCTTTATGATGGAATTAGGGATGCACTGATCTGGACATTGGTACTGGCCAATATTTGCCTTGCTTACTGCCACTTAAATACCAGCAGATAAGCTGATAATCACAATGGCAGTTACTGATTTCTATTTGTTGTATCCTGTCAGTTTTATGGTCCTTATAAGTGGCATCAAAATTTCATTAAATTGTATGACTGAATGTGTAACAGTGTAATAAACAGCAGAAATGTATTTGCTTATGTAAAATGATAACTTCTTTGCTTTCCTGGCATCGACTATCCCAAAACCTCACAAATCACTCCATCCCTAATTGTGGTAGTTTGGATAAAAATACACCTGCGGTTCCAAGATTGTGAAATGTGTTGTTTCAACTAAAACCAATAAAAGCTGTATATATGTATAAACATTTATTGACGTACAAAAAAATATTTGTATAAATATTTCATATGCTTTATGAAGAAAAACATGAAGCAATATAAACAGCGATGACTAAATCACTTTTGTGTTACATATTTATGTGTTTCCACAAAGATGCTAACAAATTTTGTGAAAACTATCCTGTAGAAAATTATTGTGGTGACAGCAATCCAGCTCACCTCTACGTTATTTAACCAGGGCACAAAATTAAGATCTGGCTGCTTAGTCTGGTTGCACATACATTCAGCTTGAGACCCACTCTGGGCTTTGGGATCTTTAGCAATACTTATCGTAATTCCAATAAAGGAATATGCTGAGTTGTCCTGCTATGAATAAGCTATTTCCTAACAATCTCAACAAGTGCAGTCCACGACCACATAAGCCGGAAATTGACATATTTACAGTGGGTTATTTCTCCAAATTGATGGATTATTTCATCATTTTCTTGGTTTATAATGCACACAATGTCACCACTCCCAAGCTGGCAACACAGTAAAGAGTGTTGCCAATTTATTCCCCAAAAGCATTTTACATCATTGTTTTGAATAGCAAACATATTTTGCATCAGTGAGGCATCAGTTTGTTTGCTTCTGGTTTCTTGGTTTGCTTTTTTTTCAGTGCATTTTTCATTAGAGTAAATAAACATGAGTAAGAAAAGGAAAAAAGCAACTGCTGCTTAGCTGTGTCAAATTAACATTCGATTTTACACAAAGTCAGAATTAAAGAAGATGGCTTTAATTGTACGACAGAGTAAAGCCTGCTGCACTAAAAATGTCAGCATGTTTTTAAACAAAGGCCATTACGAAATTTCTTGGAAACACATGGAGAAAGGGGAATGGGAAAGCTTAACTTTGGCATGAGGAGGACTCTCATATAAATAAAAGGAAGATCTGGCTAGCCCTGTTTTGGCTGTGTATGAAATCAAGAATAACATCTTTCTCATACCAAAAAAAGAAAATGAAAAGAAAAAACTAACCTGGGCACCATCCCTTAGCTTCAGGATGCACTCCATGGTGTTGATGGTGATAACTACAGGCTCTGAGCCCAGCTTGGTCCAAGGTACATGGATACGCAGCTCATGGATATGACCACTCATGAATGTAAAAGGCAGTTTCAACTCCTGTGGATATACAAGGAGTTATAAGAAAGAAAAAAAACAACAGACAGCTATAAATAAATAACACTAGAATAATATGGATAAAGGTGCCAATATGATGTAGAGGCTTCAAGAACATATTGAATCTTCATCCATCCATTTTCCAAACAGCTCTTTGAAGCTAATATTTGAAGACGAGTAGACAGTAAAAACAATAGCTACAGATTACATACTGGTCACGCTTTTAACAAAATAAGTCAGATATTCTCAGAGGCAGGCGAATCACTGTTCTGCATCTTGAACTACTCTGTGTGAGAATGAGTCCCATGAAACCAGACTGCCTACACACAGGCTTCACATGCTTTCTGTGCAAGTCTGAGCCAAAAAATTAATAGCCAAACATTTTTCTGAGGAAAAGCTGTCATGGATTTACAGTATGTCTGCTCAATAACCCCCACAATGTTTCACCAAATATTATATTAAGATGATCTCAGATTGCACATTTGAGAGGAGGTACTGTCCAAATGAAATGGAATAAAATAAATGCAAAGGTAGGACAATTTCCAAAGTTTTGACATAGCATTACATACAAATCTCAATCCTAACACAATTCCCACTGTCGGATAGCTTGAAGCTGCTTCCAATAAGAACTTTCATCACAATCTCTTTGGGTTACGCAGTGTTTTGGTCTGCTCTTCAGCAGCAGTCAGAACCCACTCAAAAGAAAAGAAAATCCTTTTAACTGGTGGCAGATTGATCTAATCCAGACATGACATGAGTAAAAGAGAACACTGTCAAAATAACACTGCAGAGCAAAATATCAAAGTAAATCTGGTAAAAGTCTTCTGAAATGACAGCAAGAAGATGCTGTTAGTGCCTGGCTAAACAGCACTGTAGCGTTTTCTTGTTACTCTAGTCAAGGCAATACAATGGAGAATAGCTGCAGACATAATATGGCAACTTTCTTTGTAGGGTGTATGTGCCTGTATAACCAGGGTTTATAAACAAAACTCTACAAATTTGTTTACAGTAAGTCAAATACATTATAAATATATGTGCAGGAAGTAGGCACTTATTATTTGAAATCTCTGACTTAAATATACCCATCATTTTAACCTCACCTCAGTTTTATAAAGAAAGGTTCAAAGCAAAAGTTAAATCTAACTTTTAGTACCTGCTCCAGTACATCCAACTTCAAGTCCAACTTGCTGAGCACCACATCACCTCCCCACAAAGAGAGCTGCAGGTCAGATGGCTTCAGATTCTTAATGTACTTGTTTACATAGCTCATCAGGAGCGGTGTGACATAAGACTCCAACATCTTGTCCCTGTTCTGTGTACACAATGAACAAAACAAAAAACAAAAAAAACATGGTAATGTCATTTGGC
Organism: Tylochromis polylepis; assembly: GCA_015107715.1. NCBI lineage: Eukaryota > Metazoa > Chordata > Actinopteri > Cichliformes > Cichlidae > Tylochromis > Tylochromis polylepis. Next base: position 8,906 of record VVHJ01063139.1, on the reverse strand, counting down.
TGTGTTAACATCCTTTTGCCATTATATATCTCAGTCACTAAACTAGTAGTGCTTGTTCTAAACTAATTACAAAGAATATGTATTTCTTAAGAGTGTTATTTTGATGTCATAGCCTAAAGGCACAGCTGTAATTAATAGTTGTCATTTCTAAAGCAGAAGTAGTGTGCATGTTAGCTAAGTGGAATGTATATCATAAAATATAATATATCATAATATCATATTTTAAAATATGTATAAAGCCATAATTAAAGATATTGGCTACGCTTGAACATTTCCTTTTATGACAGGTCAGAATACAACATTATAACCTCTTATCCAACCTGCAAACTGTGAAAGTACTGGCCGTTTCACACAAACCTAAAGCTGTTTTTTTTTTGTTACAGTTCAACAAACTGATGTAGTTTTAGGCACCGAGACAAATTTAACTGCACTCCTAATGACATAAAAACCATATTTGCATCCAATAACTAATTCAATTGTGCGTAATTTATATAAAGGTTGTACAAATTTTGGTTAATACACTTAATGAGATGTAAAGACAGTTCTAATTACGCTGGCTTCTCACCAACGCAAATTTAACTAACCCTTCCGTAAATTTTGAACAACGCTTCTACTTTTACGTAGTTTAACGTTAAATGAAATTCACCGGAATGTCTAGCTTCCTTGCTAAAGTGGCTTCATTCCACTTAACGGAAAAGCCCAGCAGCAATTATTTACTCCATTTGCAAATTCACTGCAATATAACTAAAAATAATTTCAACAGCGACGCTATGTCGTATCATATAGTAATACATTTAACTTACTCTGGAGCACTTAGCCAGGGAGGCTAGCTCTTTCCTACTGTCATTTAAGCGATACATAACACAGCAGCGAAGCAAAGAAGCTAGGCTACGTGATTAGAAGAAGTCGCTATAACTTCGTTTCAGCTGGCTAAACTGGCTAGCCACAAGTCAGATAGAGAAAGGACTCCATTTACCTCACTCCCACTTGTATCCTGTTGGTTTTTGTTTAATTCTACGTTTAATAAAAGATGTTCATCCCGTTATCTAACGTTAGCCATATCGCCGAACTGCAAGAGTCTATACGTCATCAGTAAACACCAACGCGGCTTCCGTATGCTTGGTGTTGCATTTTCTCAGTGGGAAATTTGCGTTTCGAAGGTAACTTCACATACACAACGTACAAACATAAGTAACTCACAAGAAATTTCATTTGTGGTATGATCACTTAACAGGCATTATCTTCTTCGGTTACAACAACTCCAGATGTTTTCATGTCGTCAGGTTTTGATATAACAAATATCTTTAATCCTATTAAAATGAACGAGTGTCTACAAATCCGGACTCTCTAACAAGCACAGGAAGGCATATCTTCGCATAATAATCGTCATCGCTTTAACACGCCCCTACCCCTTTTATGGTAGCGGAAGCTCACCTTTGCCGAAAAGAGCGATCGTGTGAACTTCACAATGGACAATTGCTCAGCATAGTGAGCGTGTATGCAGTCATTCTTAATTATAATTATCAATTATTTTTTATTTTTTGTTATATCATGTAACAAAAGGTTATAACTTACATTCTTAGTCCATAAGCGTTTCCATTTCAACCTTCTGGGACCTAGGCCATTTCAAAAGTCAATGAAAGTGAATAGTGGAGACGATAAGAAAAATATCTTTGCATTTCACACAGAGAAACTGTGTGGATTTTAAGCATCTCATCATATGTCTCAAATCTAAATATATCTCAACTGCCAAATTAACAATGGCCTATATCTGTAGGTTAGGTGAAATATACCAACGCAGACATACTGTGACATGATAAATATCTTCATACTGGAAATTAAAATGAAGATAATACCTAGAAATACATTAAAATGTAAACCATTTCTGTCTTTCACGGACCTCTTTTTTAGGGTCACTGGTTATCTTTCAGACGTGAAACTTAATAATGTCAACGGACAACCGCATAACACCAAAGGTTAGACTCAACCTTTACCTCACTGTCACATGAACACCTTTGCTGAGATATGACCTTACTAATTTTTGCGTCCAAGGAGTTGACAGTTCTTTGAAATATTTCTTTCCTTCTTTTATTATTTCTTTAGTCGTAATGTTGATTTATGTCGCTCCAGTGGTTAAGTAGGCAATCTTGTCATATTTTGAGTGAATAACAGTCATAACATACAAGAACAAATTTAAATTCTAGTACAGTTTCATAGGTTAAACAACAAAAATCCAAGTTCACCCTGCTGTCAGTGTATTTCACGTCTTCACTGCTTTGCTGAGTATTTGCATGTTTGTTTGTTTGATTCATTTATTCAATCACCTATCTTTAAGATCTGACCATCATCTCTCTTTTTTTCGTGATGAAACTTTAAAAAAAAGTGTCTGTCGCAGGCCGCACATGGGGTCAGAAGCTCTGCAGATATCAAGTCAGAGCAGGGGAGCCCAGTGGCCTGTAGTCCGGACAGCCTCTTGTCTGCTGTAAAGCTTCCTGAGGATACAGTCCACATAAATCGGTCACGGATGACGATCGCCGTGTGACCGGCCACGCTTTGCCAACTGTGCGTACGTACGAGTCAAGTGGTCACCCACAGTTACTGTTACTATTCTGAAGTCTTTTCTGGCCAAGATGCTCTAAATTAAGACAGAAAATAAATGATATCAAGTTATCACACTTCTCCTTTCGCCCACTGGCAAGACCGGGTTCAATGAAATTCAGTGAGCTGATCAGCTCATGTAGTTAGACCAACAGGTTGAATCTGGAATTCAGAGGAAACCAACACACTGCGCCACAATACAAGTCTTTGAAGCCAGAGATAAATTGCAGTCTTATGAATCTTCTGTTGTTATTCTCCACGCGTGATGTGATCCACGCAAACAGCCCAAATTAGTGGTTTTCCACGACAGCATTTCAGTTCAGACAATACAAGATTCATTTCAGGTTAAAAATACAGTCTAAGTATTTTTGCTGAATATTTACAGCAATCCATGGATTAAGTGTAAACAATTTTAAATAAATACTTCTTTAGAAAGGCTAAACGGCTTTGTTCAAGCACATACAAAAATGTATTTTCCAGTGAGGAGGACTGAAATGGCAGAAAATCCCTTTCAAATTAAACTGCATATTGTAACAGATATTTTGCATTTATTGTTATTGTTATTAGTCGGATCCTGCATGATCTTATATCGCTTGTCCAGGCGTCTTTTTTTTTCTTTTCTTTTTTTGTTTATTTAAATGATTACAATTTGTTTAATAAACGTTTATTTATTAAACGTTTATTACAAATTCAAACAAATTATACATAAATATATTTTAAACATATATATACTTTGACAAACATTATTATTATTCATATTATTATTATTATTATCATCATCATCATCATCTTTTTATATTTTAAGTTTTCAGGTCTTAATTTTTTATGATTTACTAATGAATTATGTTTGCATGTGTTTTTCAAACAGCTCAAATACTTTCCCCCTTCTTTTTTAATTTTTTTATGAGCTCGCTGGAGACGTCGCACTTTGTTGCCTTTCCTTTTAGAAAATAATTAGGAAAATCCTAGCCCGCAGTGCGCAATAAAGCGGGCCTTAGTTAATGGCCTTTCAGCAGCAATGAACGCACTTTTAAATCTCCTGATGTTATTGTAACCATTTGTTCCAGACCCTATTTTCGAGCCCATTAGAAATAAATGCTACTTTTTCGTGCAATTAATTGCACCGTAAGGTGAAAATCAAGTTTCAGGCGAGCAGTCAGTACCCACCGCTGGCTCTTGAAATGGAGACACAAAGGGCCTGAAGGCCAGAGAGACACCGAGAGACACAGAGATGAGGAGAGAGTCAGAGGGAGAGAATCTCGCTTTGACTTCACAAAATGATAAAATAAAATTAAAAAAAAAATTATTATGGAGGAGCTCGTCCGGTTACAAGCAGCAGGCTTGGTGGTTAATCAGTGGTCGGTCAAAGTTTAGTTGGATGAAATCCAGATCTTGGTGGGTTTTCTGTGTATCTGCGCAAAATTTAAACCACAGTGTAAATGAATTCTTACAAAGCGCTCTCCGTTTCTGCTTGGGCTTGAGGCTATTTGTTATAAGGACGTGAGAAATATTCTTTTTATATGTTTTTTTAATTCATAAAATTAGTCTGTGGCGCATATAGGCCCAAAAATTAAACTAGGAGACTCACGTAAGGCACGTCAGCAACGTCAGTGGTACTGATGTTTTACATTTCGAATATGGCTCAGTAACACATCAGGTTCCTAAAAACATTTTTGAACCATCATCTGAGGACGCATATATATATACACACACACACGGTTCCGTTCATCTGCGTGAAAATGTCTTCTTAGCGCTGATGGCTCCTTCTGCCGTTTTGCAGGTCACTTATGATATCAGAGGTGATCTAGATAAAGACATGTGATATGGCCGCTAATGCGGCTAATATAATACTAATCAGCCTCTGTAGAGGACATGTAGCCTAAGATAATAATAGAGGCTAATAATTCTGAGACGTAGAAACACTGAGAGGTGGTTGGCAGACAGTGCGTAATGGCTGACCGTTACATGGTCATAACTTTTATTCGAAGAAAAATCATTGTAAACTTTATGATCAATTATCACCCGTGATGGCACACAGGATTGTGTTTATGAAGTTATGTTCTTTTCCGGGAGATTTAAACCGCTAAAGACGTCCTCGGGGCTTACTGTCATGTGGTGTTTCCTGCTAACTCCCTGCTAAAAAGCCCAACACGTCCGCCACATAAGCTCTCACAGCCCGCCGGCTGTAAACATACAGACTATTAACTTGATGGCCATGGTAAAAGGTTTCATCTTAATATTGCTTTTTTGGGCTGTAACACTATGTCTTCTGTTTCGTGGCAGTGAAAACGTGAAATAAAAACGGGGGGAAATCCAAATGTATCATGGAAATATTTATTTCTAAAATACAATTTAACATACTTTAAATTTATGACTGTTTTTTGACAACTTTACCATTTCAAGGTCAGAAAAGAACATTAAAAAACACAACAACAACAACAACAACAACAACAACAAGAGCAACAACATTATGTACATTTGATATTTACAGGTGGTGTGAAAGATGGACATGGCACTGGCTCCGCTGTTGTTCCGCTTGAGGTGCAACCAAATCCCACTCTAAAACGTGCTGAAGTAAACATGTCCTCACTTGGAGATTGTCCTTGATCCAAAAGAAAAATGTCGCTGATTTGTCTTTCTGCGTTTTGTCCATTGTTATTTTTGTTTCTCCAGGCTAGTAGTCCTGATGTGGGCTGTGCGTCAAACTGTGCCGTCGCAAGTCACAGTTGCGCCGAAACACCTTTCCGCAGCGGCCACAGCTGTAGGGCTTGATGTCTGTATGGGTGAGAAGGTGAGTTTTCAGGTTACTTCTTTGATTAAAGGTTCTTCCGCATGTGGGGCATTTGTGTGGAGATTCCTGTTTAGATTTAAAGCAAGCAAAGGATTATTGCCTTTAATTGGATAGAAGGTCTATCAGTTCAGTCTTTCAATAATCTGATAAATCCACTGTCGTGTCAGCTCTAATTTACTTGTTTGCATATTATTATTTATTTTTATTGTATTGTTTTCTGTGGATCTCTGACTCACATTTTTTTTGTTTTTAATTTAGTGACAGGTTTTGTGAGGCTTTCTTTTTCCACCCCCATGCATGCAGTAGACAGGTGAATTATTGAGAGTATCACACGTTAAAGGTCGCGTTAATATTCTGAGCTTACCTGCATGTGTAAGGTTTTATGGACGGCTAGAGTTCGAGACTGACAGAATCCCTTCCCACATTCTTGACATTTGAACGGTTTTTCCTTGGAGTGGATGTATCTGTAAAACAGAAAGGACACTTAATCAATTCCCGCTCATGCACGGAGTTACTTGTAAATGTTACAGATTCCACAGTCACGGGGCCGAAAATCTCCATTGTGCAAGTTATGAATGTCCAACTTAATGCTGAAAAGTGCTTTAGCGCCCTCGTGGAGAAATTCTGGGGAACAGGCCTGCTTGTATTTTATAGCACAAATTAAGGAATATAATTTTAATGGCCGGTTCTGGAGAGGCTATTAACTTAAATCGAGATATCTGAGACTTAAAATCACAAATCATCAACGCTGCTGGAAATTGCTGACCCCCCTCGTCCTAACCCAGTGCGCATAATATCCCATAAATCCGCCTTACCTGTGGTCTCTGAGATGGTCTTGTCTTCTGAAAGCCTTGTGGCAAATGTCACAAGTATAGGGCCTCTCATCTGTGTGGGTCCTCTCGTGGATTAAGAGGTTGTAGGACTTGGTAAAATGCCTGCCGCAGAATTTACAAATAAATTCCTTTTTAGTCTTGGATGGGAGCCTGCCCCTGGTGGGTTTTCTGTCCGGGGACAGCTTGCTCAGCTCGGAGATGGTTCCCCCTAGTCCCGATGCCAGCTTTGCCAGGTCCGCAGCTTTCGGTGGGTCCTCCTGCGTGGCAGCGAGGGCCAGGTTCGCGAAGTCAAATCTCGGCCTGTCCTTTTGCAGCGAGGGGACGCCGTGAGCAACGGTGGCTTGCTTTGGATGGAATAACTGCGCCGCGGCTGTGAAGGGCAAAGCTGGAAAGGGAATCCGAGGGTCGACCAGACCCTGGGCGGCTGCCGTGATCGTCGACCTCAGTCCCTGCATGTGTGGGTAACCAAGAGTCCAGTGGTTCATGTGCATGGTTTGCACGGCGCTGAGGCCGTACAGTCCCTGCAGCTGGTCAGCGGGGAAAGTGTTGACGGCCTGCAGGAAGGAGTAGTTTGTGAGCTGCAGGGCTGGGTGCAGGGGGATCGGAGCGTGCAGGGCTTTGCTCCCCATCTCGGCTCAGACCTCTGCAGAAGACACGGTGATAACCCTGAGAATGCAGAACACACCGAACAATAAATGTTGTGTGTTAATTCCAAGGAGTGGTTATTATGTGGAAAGAAGAACAGAGAAAATGTGACGTCTCAGTTATGAGAATACATAAATCCACCTGTTTGCATATACACAACTTGAACTTAAAACATTTTGTTTTTTGAAATTGTAACTTTTCATTATTGTATTAAACTGATACAAATATGTCCTTTCGCAAAGGTGAATATACCCCGTCAGCCCGCCCCCCCGTAAACCTAATTCAGGCATATATAATGTATTATTTTAGTTTATTTTTACACCGGGTTCAACGTGAGGAAGCTGATGAATAAAACGCACAAGTTAATGCGCAGAAGGATTGTCCTATATTTGCCTGTCCTGTCCTGCTTATAATATCTAAACCTCTGTTTTGCATAAGCGAAACCACTGAGGAAACGTAAAAACAGAGCCCAGTCCCCCCACCCCCACCCCGACACGGAGATGCGCTTCAAATCAAAATTTAGGAAACAAATCAGTCATCGAAAGTATAATTAAATCAAGTGGGTGTGAAACAACTCATGTGGCATCGATTAACACTGCAAATTGCAATTTCAGATCACTCTGAATGAAGCACTAAATCTCACACGAGGTAATTAGAGAGCACAACTTGGTGTGTGTGTGTGTTTTAAAGTTGTAGTTAGTATTTCACAATTAAAAAACAAACGTAAGCAGCCCGGATTTGTACAAGTTTAGACAGAAGAGATGAAATATGTTATTAATTGAAGGAGCAAAACATACACGCTGTCTGTCTCTGTTGGAAATGCATGTGCTCTTCATTTTTATTTTGGAGGAGTTAATTTTATAGGCACTTTTTTCCCTTTAAGGTCTTTAATGTAATATTTATCCATTTATTTATTTTTTCTATATGAAGTTTTTTTCTTCTCCTGGGCAAGGCAACAAGGCAGCAAATGACCCCTGTGCATTTAACCTACATTTCAAAAGAATAATGTTTGCCTTAAATAAAAACAGAAGCGAGCTCCCTCCACTGTTTTGGACAAATGAGGTGAGCTGACAGTATAAAAATTGGCGTGGGTCCGTGTTTGTGGGGATGACAAGTTATGTTTTCCCACACAGAAAAAAAAAAGATCCACCCTAGAAGTTCAAGGCTCCAGATGGTGAACGCGGGACTGGCAATAGGCCAGTTGTGCTGACCTTTAGATATGATCAAGAAAAAGAAGGAAAGCGAGCTGTGATTAGATAGTAAAATACATCATTTAGGTATCTATACTTTTTCTTTTATGACAGATCAAGCCAAATCATATTTTAACACAATATGTCAGAAGTCAGCCTGTCCTGAAACTGCCTCGGAGATTAAGCCATTATCCACACTTGCAGACTGTGAGTCTTGCGCACACGGTAGTCAGGGTAGCTACTGGTCGCTTGTTTCAGTCAGGTCGTTGCCTTCAGCTCTTTCTGCCTTGCTTTCCCTCTCACCGATGTTGAGGGGTTAAATATAATTTCGCACAGGTGCAGCGTGAGACACCGCGAAGGCACTTGCCCAGGGAGCTCGTTCAGCTTGTTCTTCTCTCACCTTTGGACTGCGCTTACACTTCGGGAGCAGCCAAGTGTCCGATCTTGTTCTTTGAGTCTTTGTAAGGTTCTTTTAAAAAACTTTTTTTAAAAAAACTTTTCATGTATATATTTTTTTTGGCAGAAGGTTTTACATTTCTATCAGTCGCGACAAGTCTTTACAAACGCGAAAATCACTGTTTGTTTTAGTAATGCTGCGCGCCGTGGACGGAGGCCAGCAATGTCAAAGCGTGAGTGAACTGTGACCTCAAGTTAGTTAGTAATATGACGAAACAACACTCCTCTCTAGAACACTTGTTTTAAATGAAATTTTTGGTCATTAAAAACTGATCACTTTCTAAGAGTCTTTGCTTTAAAGCCTAGACACTAAACTTTTTGGTTTTTAGATAGCAGCTTCTAACATGTTGGTTTGTTCTCCTTCCTCAGACATAAAGCCTACCCTGCCAAACA
>VVHJ01063138.1:6804-20970 GCA_015107715.1 Tylochromis polylepis | reverse complement strand
TTCTGCTTATGTTGGACCTCACATCAGCGTTTGACACAGTTGACCACCACATTTTACTTGAAAGGCTAAAACATTGGGTTGGTGTATCTGGAACTGCCTTGGAGTGGTTCTCCTCTTACCTACATCACCGATGCTTTTCTGTGGTGGTCTCTGATTTTAGATCATCCTCTACGTCCCTTACCTATGGTGTCCCTCAAGGATCGGTCTTGGGGCCTTTATTGTTTTTAATATATCTTCTCCCCCTCCAGCATATAATGGGCTCCTTTGATGACATTTCCTATCACTGTTATGCTGATGATATTCAGTTGTACGTTTCTTTTAAGCCCCATGATTTATCTAAGCTTCAGCTCCTAAATAACTGCTTAGACTCTATTAAAAGTTGGATGGCTGAAAATTTCCTCCAACTTAATGAGGGGAAAACTGAGGTCCTGGTATGCGCTCCGGACAGATTCCTACCCCAGATAGTGAATGCCCTTGGCCCTCTTTCAATCTATGTTAAATCCTCTATCAGGAATTTAGGTGTAACGCTCGACACGACTCTCACACTGGATGGTCATGTTAAATCACTGGTTCGGTCTTGTTTTTATCACTTAAGAAATGTTGCCAAGTTAAGCCCAATTCTATCTCGTTCTGAACTGGAGATTGCTGTTCATGCTTTTATTTCTTCACGCTTGGACTACTGTAACTCACTTTTTATGTGTCTAAGCAAAGGTTCGTGGATCGTCTACAGGTTGTTCAAAACGCTGCGGCTAGGTTTTTGACTCGATCCTCTAAGTATTCACATGTGACTCCATTATTATCTCAGTTACACTGGCTTCCTATTGGATCCAGAGTCCATTTTAAGATCCTGGTTTTAACCTTCAGAGCTTTGCACGGACTGGCCCCAGCTTACATCAAGGAACTTGTTCAGCCCTATGTCCCTAGCAGGTCCCTGAGATCCTCTGATCAGGGCCTACTTGCTATACCGAATTCTAAGCTGAGAACTAAGGGTGATAAAGCTTTTGCTACTGTGGCCCCCAGACTGTGGAACTCTCTCCCTCAAGGCTTGAGATCTGTGGACTCAGTGGTCACGTTTAAAAAACAACTCAAAACTCACCTTTTTAAAATTGCTTTTGGTTAATTTTGGCCTGTTTTATGTTGTCTGTCTTATGTTTTTTTTTTATGTCTTATGTTTTTAGGATTTGTTATCCTATGTGCAGCACCTTGTGATTTTCTCTAAAAAGGTACTATATAAATAAAATTTTATTTATTATTTATTTAATTGCTAACACGTGCTAATAAGTAGAGCTGAGACTTCTTGGATGGTCTTTTGGTACAGTTAAACTCACAGCAGCCATATTAGTGGTCAGATTGGTCAGAGTTTCACAGGTGACAAAGGTAAGAAGAAGAGAAACAAGTGACGGATACAGGAAGTAAACGGACTATCTGGTAAGATGGAGGGAATGAGGATAGTAGGTGTGCACAGAGGGTCAATTAGCAATCGAGACACAGGTGGGAACAATTAAGGTGGGAAAAGAGGAAGGAAAAAACTCAAACACAAATGACTAACTCTAATTAAAAAGGAGGGCAGGATAAGACAAAGGACCAACCAACATCCAAGGGCGACTGACAGCCGCCTCTGTCGCCATGCAGCTGTCAGGCAAAGAGGCCACGCCCCTAATAATGCAAAATTTAAGCCTTAAACGGCTGTTCTGAACGAGGGAATTATCTACAGAGCCCAACCAGTTTGTGTATCAGGCTGTAAACATGTTTATTTCTGCTGTGATCTTTTAACATGGGAGTCTATGGGGACTGACTCACTGCTGCCTCTGCTGGACGCTAGAGGAACTGCAGGTTTTGAGATTAATGCTTAACTCATGCAGAATTATGTTTAGTTATCAGTAAACTGATTTCTTACTAATTTTCTTCTAAAAATCATTTTAAAATGCATTCATCTTCTTTAAACTCTGTAGGACACATCTGTATGATGATTGCTGCAGATGTTATTGACCCCACCCCCTACATGTCTGCAGGGTGTTTGTGCTCGAGTTGACCGTAGCCCTGCGCTTCTGTGTTTGTGTGTCTTTTGTGTATGTACAGCGTGCTGTGGGAGCCCATGGGGGACGGCAAGCGTGTGATTTCATTGGCTGATAACCACGCGCTGCTCTGGGACCTGCAGGAGAGCTCCACACAGGCCACGGTGAGAAAACTGTAAACCAGAGGCACGCACGCCGTATCGCACAATAGCTAACTCATTATTTGATAACCGCCATATCGTCCTGGTGTTATCAGACGCACACATCCTCTCTGTGTGTGACAACAGCACAGTGTCCACTATTCATCCTGCCTCACACACACACACGTGCACTGTGACTGCTTTAATATTATTCTGGTCAAGCCCCTCCTGCTGTGACAGTAATAGTCTTGTTTAATAAGTACGAGAGAAATCATTCCATCTCTTTTCACAGTTCACTGAAGTAGAGCTGCTGCAGTTATACATTAAGTTTCACTTACGGGCGCTGCAGTACACAACCTGATGTGTGTGTCTGAGGAACATTACACACCACGCGTGAAGCCGAGCATCTCGCTCTAGACACGCGTGCGGACGCCGCTTCAGTGAGACCGACTTTACTTAATGACGCTTTAGTCGGTCGTCGTTTTGCTGTTAACAGAAATCATAATTAACGTTGTTGCTTAAACTTTATCTTCTCGTTTATTCATCTACCCACTGTGGTCGCGGTTCAAGCGTCTATTTTTCTTTAACGAGCTGCAGCTCTGAAACCTTCACAAGAAAATCCCCTCAGCGTGGACGTGAAACTGAGGATGGGGACGTTTTCACAGCCGCTAATCCAAACCAGGCAGCAGCAGATTAGTGACTGGCCTCGTGCTCGGGAAGGATCGTCTCAGACCGTCTTCTTCCTGCCGATGAGGGCGTTTGTCTCTGCACTGTGATGCACTGCAGCATCTTCCAGACTTACAAAATGGCCTTCGGAAACAGCGACCATGCCAGTGTTAGCTCGTGCAAGTTAATTAGTTAGAAGTTAGAGGGCTGCACAGGCAGGTCTGTGGTCTCACTTACAGTTTCCTCAGATAGTCCATGTTTCTGACACTTAGAGTGACCAAAATTTACAAAATGGACGTTGATTCAGTCTGACCTGAAGTCCATGAACTCATCAGAGAAGTGTTTACGGTGAGGAGAGCCTGCAGAGGTGGAGGTGGATGAGCTGAAGATGCTCACATGGTGGTTGGGCTGAGCCGGATGGAGTCAGCTCAGAGTCAAAGCGGCTATATCGGAGAAAACATGATGAAGATGAAGGAAGACCTCGGAGAAGATTCATGGATGTAGTGAGGGACGAGGCGCAGAGTTAAGAGCTCTGTGAAAGGATAGAGGGATGAAGAGAAGTCCTGGGCTCTGAGTTCTGGTTCTTTCAGTGCAAACTGGGAGAACCCACATCTGACCAGGATCCCCTGTTACGTGTCAGCTTCAAGGCTCGGGACTTTCACTGCAGTAAAAATGAAGCGTCGAGTGTGTGGCTGAATCGTGCGTAGATGCTTTCGGTCAATTTGTTGGCAGTCCTGTCCTTCCTAATGCAGGGTGAAGAGGCTCTTCACTGTAAGCTCTCAGTCTTCCAACCTGCCAGCTTTGCACTCAAAAGGCCCATTATGTGTTTAAAGCCTGGAAATAATGGCGTGCGTCGGGCGCGTGCGGAAGAAGTAATAGAGCAGCGGCGTGGGTCGGCCCCGGCTTTCATGACTGTGTTGTTCCAGCCGGAGCGATGATTATAGATGACTCATTAGTGATTCATGCACTCGTTTAGTGATTCACATAAAGGCCAGCCAGGTCACACCTGTACGTGTGTGTGTGTGTGGTCATTCACTAGCTGCACTAGTTTGAGAAGTCATTCCAGGGTTTATCAGTCGAGCTGCGTTCACACCAATCGGAAGCAGGGACAGGTCTCCGGGCAGAGGAGCAGCAGGTCGTCTTCAACATGTCCACATGTCTGAATGCGCTGAGTTTCTGCCCTGTGATTGGCCGATTAGATGTTTGAGTTGACGAGCAGCTGAACAGGTGTACCTAATAAAGTGGCGGGTGAGTGTGTTTGGCTTTTAATAAAACAGGAAGTAAACTACACATGCATTTACAACCCGACACAGCTAAACGGAGGAGGAAGGGAACACTAAAGGGAACCAATCCACCTAAAGTCGTCTCCAAATAATCAAATATGGAACCAACGATCGGGAAAGGAGCCTGATGAGGAGAAAGGGAATGAAAAAGAGGAGAGACGGATTCCTCTGGTGCTGATGAGGTTGTTAATCTGGCCCCGCCCCCCTCCGGCGCCCCTGTCTGTCACAGGGTGGCGTGCTCATCTCCAGCATGTCCACCTGCAGCGTCCGTGTCTCTCTCCAGGGCTACATTACTGTGTGTGTGTGTGTGTGTGGCTCATCAGTTAGACTGGCTGGTGGGTTTGAGTGAAAACATCTCGGCTGACTCACACACACCCACACACCTTGTCCTGCACATCTGCTCCACAAACACACACTAACGCTCTCTCGGCGTGCAGAGGAGGCACGGCTGCGCGGCGTTTTGACAGATAGCTCTGCATTAGTGCCGCTTGCGTCCTAAATGAATGCGTCCCCCAGTGTTGTGTGCGCTGCCTTGTTAGGGCCCCTAATTTGGTTAGTGTGCTAATAAAGCTGGGAACCTGGGATGCACGGCGCTCCGGCTGTGCTGCTGCTGGACGGGTTTTCAGAGCCTTGAGTCGGGGAGCGCGTCTGCTCTTTGAAGAGCTCGGAGACTGTCTGCACATTTGGGAAAGGACTCGCATCGCAGGAAGAAAGAGACTTTATTTCAGACTTGTTTAAAGAGCGCTGGCAACACGTCCTCCAACCATTATATTGTTGTAAAAAGGGTGAAAAATGAAGCCAAGTGCTAAAAAAACCACAGATGAGGCTTCGCCTCAGCTACGTGGAGGCCGTGTTTGTGCTGCTGGAGCCTTTTTCCAGCGTTTGTAATGACATCATCTGACCAATAATATGGCGGCTGTGAGGTTACTGTACTAACAGACCGCCCCAGAGGCTGCGCTCCAGTTTGAGTGATTTTATGTGGATGTTACTGATTAGCAGGTGTCTGTGTGATGCTCCCACACAGCTGGATATACACCCGTCAGTCATCTTTATCCAGCACATCCCACAGATGCTCCACTGGATTGAGATCTGGGGAATCTGGAGGCCAAGTCAACACCTGAAACTATTCCTGAAACATTTCTGCTTCGTGGCAGGGCGCGTTATTCTGCTGAAAGACACCGCAGCCATCAGGGAGCACCATTTCCATGAAAGGGTGTGCATGGTGTGCAGGTATGCTTAGGTAGGTCGTACATGTCAAAGTAACATCCACATGGATGGCAGGACCCAAAGTTTCCCAGCAGAACATCAGCAAACATGTCACACTGCCTCCGCCGGCTCGCCTTCTTCCCATAGTGCATCCTGGTGCCAGGTGTTCCCCAGGTAAGTGCATTCTGACACCAGCATGAACTTCTTCAGCAGTTTGAGCTACAGCAGCTTGTCTGCTGGATCGGACCAGTGGGCCAGCCTTCGCTCCCTGTGGCCATCGGTGATCTGCTTTGACCCCGTCGCTGGTTCGCCGCCGTTCCTTCTTTGGAGCGTCTTTGATAGATGCTGAGCCCCGCAGACCGGAAACACCCCACACAGCTGTAGGTTCGGAGCTTAAATCCGCACGTTACCCACATTTTTCCTGCTTCAAACATAAACTCTGAGGACAAAATGTTCGCCTGCTCTGTGATACGTCCTGCCCACTGACAGGTGAGGTGATAATCAGTGTTGTCGGTCAAAATGCTAACGTTGAGCAAGTACAGCGGTGACGTCACTGTAGGCGTGTCTGTGTTTTATCTGCAGTCTGTCACCGGTGCCTGTGACGTCACGACGACTGTGTCCATCTTTTATCTACAGTCTGTGGTGATGGTAAGCTGCTGTGGGACTGTTTTCTCGGATAAATCGCCGGCACCATGGAGACCCGTCTGCACCTGCTGTTTGAGGCCGAGGATCTTATCTTCAGCGTGGACACGGCTGCAGCACGGAGCCGCTCGGAGGCGCGTCCTTTCACAGGCTCCAGTTCTAGCTGCAGCTGCTCTGCGCGCTCACAAAGTCTGGTTTCAAATGACATGTAAATGACATTTTTCATAAACGGAGGAGCCGATGTTTTTCACTTTATGAATGGGCATTCATGAAATAGTCGTGGAAATATTCTTCAAGGCCGTGGAGGAACCCACGCTCCTCTCCTCTTTGTTCTCTTCCTCCCCTCCTTCGACAGCTCCTTTCTTTTGATTTCCTTCCTTTCTTCTCCCCTTCTGCCTACTTTGGTCTCCTTCCTTTAAACCTCCCCGCTCAGCCGGCCTTCCTCGCTCTGTCTGTCCTCTCTAGCTGAAATAATGAGAGTGTACCACGGCGCTGTGCGGTGACGGGCCGATCGATGATCCTTGCTCCAACAGGCAGAGGCGGTGGAGGGGGTGGGGGTGAGGATGAAGCCTGCAGATAGTCGGGGAGCAGAGAAAAATGAAGCAGAGCGAAGCTGCTGTTTGAACTGTTGGATGCATCGCAGTTTAAAGGAAAGATGATCATTTCCAAAGCGGCCTGCTGGATTAATTGGATTCCATTTTTAAAGTAGCCTGATGAAGTGATATGCTTTATAATTCAGAGTCCTTGAAGCATTTTGACTTTGATTCATTTCACCTTCATTGTTGCCGTGTGAAGTATGTGCAGCAGGTTTGATAAATATACGTCGCCGGCTGCGGTTTAACCTGCCCGCCTTTCAGCTGAGCTCCTCTCCGTCTGGGATCTGCTGACATTTTGTCACTTTAATGTGTTTGTGTTAAAAACCAAAGACGCTGCAATCAATTTCAGCCTTTAAAGGCCTTTGATTTGGCTTTCATCAGCAATCAGTCTTAAATATTACACTGATGCGTGAGCTGCGCTATCGAGGGCAGCGTTCAAGCAAATCTGCTCGCGTGTGTCGTCACAGCTCTGCCGAAGCTTTGGCGTGCTCTCGTCACGTCGGCGACGGTTTCTGGACGTTCAGATTAAAATCGAGTGTGTTCAGTGTTATTGTAAGCTTTTTCTTTTTTCCCGTGTCTTCTCGTTTTTCTTTCCAGAACAAACCACTTCGCAAAGACGAGGAAAGCTTCTTCTCTTCTGGCTCCACTGTTTTCTTCTTGTGGCATGATGGGAAATAAGCTCAAATAAAATCAAACTTGAAGTTTTGCAAATACAGAAACTCTGCAAGATTCCTGATCTCGTTAAAAGTTCTGACCTGTTAATTGCAGTCACTG
The DNA here is from genome assembly GCA_015107715.1 of Tylochromis polylepis. Taxonomy (NCBI): domain Eukaryota; kingdom Metazoa; phylum Chordata; class Actinopteri; order Cichliformes; family Cichlidae; genus Tylochromis; species Tylochromis polylepis. The sequence goes on along the minus strand of VVHJ01063138.1, from coordinate 13,648 downwards.
CTTGACCATGTTAATAAAAAATACTTTAGACATCTAGTCAATGGATTCATCTCTCTTTAAAGATTTGGACAGATCTGGTTAAATGCTTCCTCCACCATATGATCCTGGCTTTGCACCAGCAGTATAGGACAGCTGTGGACTTGGTATTCGCTCCATATGTACGGTGGTCGAAGGAGCTTTGTGATTTTAACACTGCGTGTCAGACATACAGGTTTGGAAAGCAGGACTTTTATAGATGCTCAAAAATCCACGATTATTTGTGGAAGATGTTTAAGGATGTGGACACGGCACAACGTCACTGATGCACAGAATTCTGTTAGGACCAAAAGATTAATCAGTAAACTGTATCATAGCATCGCTTCTTTGACCATTGACAATGCAGAGGATGAGAAACGACGGTGGGAGAAAGAATCGTGCTTTTCAATACCTGACGATTTATAGCAAACAGCTTGGAAGACGCAGTCTTTAAACGCTAATTCCTGGAGCTGGAGGGAGTTTTGGAAAAGTCTAAAACGCGTCTTTGTTATTCCCAAACAGAAATCTAAATGAACTGGAAGATGAAGATGGTCGACCACAGTAAGATATTCTGGACTTGTAACGCCATCCGACTGTTTTTGGAAAGAAGCTTGGATAATTATATATAAAGTTTTAGGTATTAATATTTCTCATAATTTATTCTTCATAAAAAGTAAAACTAAATTCTGACCCCTTTGATGTGTGGTGTGAGGAACTTTATTGTAATGGAAGTTTTTTCTGTCAGTGTGTTTGTTGATGTTTTGGTCACTCGGGGGCAGCGCCACGAGTTTATGACTTATGGATAACATCCGGTTGCTTATTGATGCACGGAGGAGCAACAACATCAATAATTTAAGCTCGAATCACAAAGCAACACATTTGGGCAACATATCGAAGCCCAGATTGACCCCTGTGCATCCACTGGAGTGTGAGTGTGTGTTGGTTAGAGAGCGTTTAAAGGCTCGGATGGTGGCTGTCCTCATGGCTGACGTGGAGGTGCTGGTGTTTTGAGATTTCAGGTTGTTTTCTTTAGATAAAATCCTAATGCAAAACTAAGTGAAATAATCCTTAAAATAATCCTTCTTTATCATATTTCTCTGTCTGAAACAAGCTGCTTTAGCTCCTCTCCCTTTAAGGCCCCCCCCCTTATTAAAACCACTTTCTCAGCTGAGGGCAAATGCTGCGGCGATTAGCCGCTATGATCGGTGTGGATGTGTTAGTCACTTCCTGTTTTATTTTGACAGTCCCTCTTATTCAGTTTTGCAGCCTGTTCTATTCGTTAGATTCTGTCCAGCTGTGTTCCCAGGTGTGTCCACTCTGCCCCAGTCTCCTCCTGTGTATATATGGTCTGCGTCTCCCTCTCAGTCAGTTCATCCATCCGTCAGTCAGTGCATCCATCAGTCAGTTGTCATCCTGCCCTGTTTTTCTTTTTGCTTTGCCTTTTGCCGTCTCAGGACAGTGGACTTATTAACTATATGACTATGTGAAGCTGAGCTAAACGAGGATAAAAAGCAGTACACAGACATGTCACCCCATCAAACTGCATACATCCAACTTTTTTTAACATGCAGATATTGTTAAATGATTATTATTAGTCTTTAAACTAATACTGAATCAGTCCAAATCACACTGGAAATGCGCATTAACAGCACAAGTTGAGGTGTGTTTGCAGGAGTGTAAACGCCGGCGTGATGCAGGCAGCTGGTGTGCTACTAATTCCCCAAATATTACTACAGTTGTTGGTGAGCTATTGTAGTTTTGAGAGCGGCCTGCAGAGAAAATGACTCCTAATAAAGCCTCATTATGCTGATTTAATGAACTGCTCCGGCTCGACCCGTCACACACATACAGATGAAATTCTCGTCCCTGCTAATGAAGGCGCCGCCGTCCCTCCGCAGGTCTCCAGCACCGCCACCCTTGAGGGTAAAGGTCAGCTGAAGTTCATTTCCGGCAAGTGGAGCCCCCACCACAACTGCAGCCAGCTCGCCACAGCCAACGACACGGCCATACGAGGCTGGGACCTCCGCACCATGAGGTGAGCGCCGCCGCCTGAGGGATGCTTTAGGTGCTTTATTTAGGTGACGTGCAGACTTCACCTCCTTTTTGACAGCATTGATCGCTAAATCTGATGGAATAAGTCCCACAGCAGTCACTGAGCTAAGGCAGGAGGTGTCATCGATGGTTGATGAGGTGTTTTTTTTTCTTATTTGCCACTCAGCATTAATGCACTGCTTTTTTCTCTGATTAAAAGGACCTGACGTCTGTGTAAATCTGACAGAAGTGAGTCGTGTACGTTAAACTCTGAGCCTACCGGTTTTAGTGGGTGTTTGCATGTCATTACACGCAGATATTTCAATGCACTACACAGAACTGTGCGTTTAATTTGACTCATCATGCTGAGGGAGTTTTGTCATGACTGTCCTTTCCACGCATCAGGAAACACATGCGTGTGTTAAAGTCTTTAAAACCACCACGAGAAAGTTTTCATATTACAGCCTGAGCAGGTTCAGATCATCTTTTCATGCTGTGAGCAGACTTTGGTGTTGAGCTCTGGTGTACTGGTGGTACTGATGAAAACTTCTTGTAACCGTTGGAAACGAGCAGTGCTTAAAAGTCATAAATGCTGTTAATGACTGAGTCGTTAGTCAGTATTGGAATATTGAATTAAAAGGACGACGTTTTTCAGACGAGAAGCACTCCGAGAGCACAAACCTCCACCAAGCCTGCTCACTCGCTGGGCGGTATTCACTCTTAAAACAATAGTTTTACATTTTCTGTATATTCAGTTTGTTTCTTTTTGTTTTAAACCGACTTTAAAATGTTTGCAGTGCAGGCTTTTGTGACTTCCCAGTTTTTCATATACTTTAATGTACTTGTCATCATTTTCAGTTTGGGAGCTAATTATGTTAGCAAAGCTGAAAACTGTCATACTGATGTAATAAGTGATAAATCAGGTTAGTTGAGCGTCCAGAGTATCAGCCTGTATATTGTATCATAGTCGCACTATGATGAAAAAAAAAAACATGTTTCTTAAGTATTTATCACCTGCGCCAATCATGTCCTGTTTTTCATTTTGTCTGAAAACACGACAGCTGGAAAGATTTTGAATGAATTCTGATAAAACCCTGTAGGGGTGCAGATGGGATGGGAATCCATTATTGATATCACTTATTGATTCTCAATGGGTTCTCATTGGCTTCAGAGTCACCGCCATCTCTTCATTCATGCACATTAATTCATGCTGTAGTCAAATGTTTGTGCATGCTGGAGGTATTTCCGCTTTGTTGTGATTGGTGTTGGGGTTGTTACTCAAAAAGAGTAATCTATTACACAGAACACTTTTCTCTTAAAAGTAATGCTCCTAGGAGAAAGAAAAGTTACATTACTTTTGCGTTTTTCTGTAAAATGTCCTGAAACTTATTGTCTTGTAATCACCATTTAATGATATAAACTGAGGCTACAGCCCCACACACCAGCACACATCCCTATCCTGATGAGGACACACGTGAATTTTCTCTTAGTGTCCGTGTATGAACACAAAGAAAAGATGGAAACAAGCTCAAAGACACTTGGTTGTCATGGTGATTCTGCTGTAGAAACATGAGCAGTCTCTTACCTGTTGAAGTTCAGGCTCTGGCTGCTGGGCTGGGGTCTGCATACACTCAGCTTTCACATCACTCTGGGTTCTTAGCTAGCTTAGTGTTAGCATAGCATATAGAAAGTACCATATACAGATTCAAAATATGTCACATTTGACCTCTGACCTCTCTCTCAACGTCAATAGATAGATCTAGAGGTCAAAGGGATAATAATGCTATATAGAAGTACATAAAACAGTTTCTTTCTGCCATTGTTTGTACTGACAACATATAAACATATAAGGAATGACGTATGGGATTCTAAACATCATGTCACATTTGACCTCTTACTTCACTTTTATATTACACATCGTCTTTTCTTTCAAGTTGACCCCAAATTGTGTTATATCTTTAAAGAAAGCATTTCCAAGACAAAGAGAATGAGCTGCTGTTAGTTAGAAATATACTGTAATATAATAATAAACTACATATGAACTTGCATCAGGTAAGAATGTGCCACCAGGACAAAAGCTTCCATAGATTTCCATAAAAAAGCATAAGTGATTTATGATGAATGATTAAGAGTATTTTATAATATTTTTGATCACTTTAAGGTAATTTTACATAAAAACAAATGTGCCTTTATTTAAAAAGAATTGTAGTCATTTGAACCTTGAAGCGCTGTTTAAACATTCATCGATCGCGACCTGTGGGTCTTTATCACATTCCAACATTATGCAATAATATTTTTTGCTGTTTGCACAGTTACTTCACAGGGTTTGCTGATGTGATGAGGCAGTTAGAAAACCTGCGACACTACAGGCAGCACAGTGGAAACACCGCTCACGGCTCTCGGCTGCAGTTAATTAACATATGGACACTTATAATGCATAAGTCAATAAAGGCTGGCAATGAAATGAGGCTTAAGGAGAATCAGATGTTATATTGTCCACCCAAAGCCAGAACTTCTCCACGAATCAAATTCATTCATGATTAGTGAGATTTGTTGTTCTGTTGACTCGGGTCTGTGGACGAATTAAAGGAAAAGCCCGAGTCCTGACCCACAGTGAGGAGCTCTGTTGGCTCTACAGTAACAATTACCTGTCTGTGAGCACCTGGCCTGGAGTCTGCTGTTTATGCATCAGCATTCATCAGAGATGACACTTAATAAATCAGCATGATCAGGAGGTGGGTTGTAAAGTGGCTTGCAGCTTTTAATAGTCCATCTTATGTAAGTTTTAGGTATCAGCTGAAAGGTTCTAATAATGAGAATGTAATCTCTGAGCCAACAGCTCAGGCTGTGCACTTTTTCTACTCTGGGATCTTTGTGATGTCACATAGGGGACATGCTTACGTGGACGTGTCAGGCACCGATGGCATTGAGCGGAGACGACACACCCACATGTAGTTCAGGCAGCCAACCAGAAGAAAGCTGTCTGAAAGGGAGAGGAGCTAACACAGCTTGTTTCAGACCAAGGATGGAAGGATTATTATGAGCTGTGGCTCAGAGCTGCTCTTCTGAAGCTGCAGTTTGTTAAATGCTGCCATTGTTGTTCTCGTAGCTGTCAGCTTTGTGTTTCTAACAAAGACAAACACAGAAACCTCTGCAGTCTGTGCACAGCCGTATTTGCATCCAGGTGTGTCTGTTGGCTCTGTGTGGACTCTGCGGACGCCCGTGAATCGAGTCGAGTGCGTTCTTCTGCTCGCCAGATGATGAAGTGCAAGGCGGCTGAGCACTAATGTTCCTGTGTGACACGGAGCATGTGTACTACCGCACATTAACCTTGTAACTGCAGGTTATCAGCAGCCCACCTCCCAACCTCTCACTGTGTGTGTTTGTGTGTGTGTGTGTGTGTGTGTGGACCGCAGGGCGTGTGTGTGTTTCCTGTGTTTCTGCAGCACTTGATGAGTGAGGTCAGCGTGTGTTTACGTGTGGGCTGTGCTGCAGGAATAATAATCACCTCGCCATCGATCGCCATGATAACAGCAAAGTGCCGAAGAGACTGAGAGGGGTGCCGGGTGAAGGAGAGAGGAGGAGAGAGTGAGAATGTATTTACACGATGCGTATCACAGGGCCAGATAAGATAGTTGAATCATTGATATTGCTCCCCGTCAGCCCCATAACAAATTAAAGAGTTCCTGCACACCCCGTTTTGGCCGCTCTCCTCCCGCTGTGCTGTTTTGAAGGATGCAACAGTGCTGATTTAGCCGTCGGCACAAAGGGAAGGAGGGGGCAGCGGAGCGGGGCTTGTTAGCAGAGAGCAGCTTCATCCCTGATATCGCTGTGAAGACGCACCATTATAATCTGCAGGGACACGTGCAGCCAGGAGAGGGCGCACCGTGACAGACTTCTTAAAGAAAATAATGAAATTGTCCAATAAGGACAATCGGCGTTTTCCACCTTTGGTTTGAATAAAATAAGATGCGTGATGTTTATGCAGGAATATATCCAAGTATATATTCAGTTTTTCCAAATTCTTCAGTCAGGTCAGTATTTTAAATATGCTGTTCATGATTTTCTAAAATAAGCTGAAACTTGGAAACCACCACTGGAGGAGCTGTTGCAGCACATTTATGTTTTTAGTTTTTTTTTCTTGGATCAGGACATATTTGCTCCTCGTTTGGTTCGTCCAGGATTATTTATTTCAAAGTGTCTGAAGTAACAGCAGGTAAAGAGATGCACAGAGGAGGTCGGGGTGGAGGCATGGGGCAACCAAACATCAACCTAATTATTATTTTAATGACGACCACATTTAAGTTAAAGTTAACAGTATAACAAAGAAAACAAACAATTATTCCTGCTTAAACTCAAACCTGATCTTCTCCTCTTTGAATATATACCTCCACCTGACCAGAGGAGGACACCCGAGCTGCCTAAATTCATATTCAGAGGTCCAGGAACCTGTGTTTGTCCCTCCAGACCTGCATAAATGATCCATTTATTAGATTAAACTGACAGAAAAATGATTTTTAACTATTTTAGTTGCTCAGCTCAGAGCAGTCCTCCGTCATGTCTCCATCAGTTCCTCTTTCTCCTGGAAAAATGTGCTCAAAAAAGATTCTCCTCTCGAGAGCTTCACTTCCTGCTTAAATAAAGGTTAATTTGATATGCCAATAAAAAAGAATACTAATGCAGTAAACAAGCAAAAAGAATAAATAACATGTACAGCATGTGAAAACCCGGCTACAGTCCAAAGCTGTTATTTATTTACTTTTTTTTTTTTTTAATTTTTTTTTGTTTCTTTAAATTT
>VVHJ01063137.1:44583-66641 GCA_015107715.1 Tylochromis polylepis | reverse complement strand
TGTGGACCTCCATAAGTGTGGCTCAATTTTGAATACAATTTGGGTGCCATCTGCAATTAAGAAATACATACAATTTCTCTCTTTACTCTTAAATTTAGCAAATATGTTTTTTATATTTATCGATCTAAAAAAAACAACATTTAGTCTGATTTGAGGTTTTACACTTAAAAAAGCGTTTGTGTTTTTATCTGAAGAGTATGTAAATATCTGGTTTCAACTGTATATTTGATGATGTTGGTGTTTGGCTTGATTGTTAGCACAAAGAGGGAAAGAGAGGAACAGAGAGGGAGATGGAGAGGAGAATGAGGACAGAACAGAGATGGAACAAGAGCCAGGTGAGACAGACATGTTAGTTAAATGGTTGTTCGCCCAAACTCATTAGAACATGTATCTAGTACCTAGTGTATCTTTTTAGGTTTGTTATTTTTCAAATTCTATATTTACTAAGTTATGCAGGCTTGTTTCCACAACAAGGCTAAATAGTTATATACATTTTTCTGAATCTAAATAGTGTACTTTGGTAGAATTAAAAAATAATATGGTACAAACTTATAACTCATAAAGACCAATACAGAGGGATCATTCATTAGTAATGATTCCTTTTTCAGTCATTTCTAACCCCCGTCCCACATGCATACTACCCTTTAGGGCTAAGCCCCCGGTGTGTAAAATGTCTGGCTCCGCCTCTGTTTGAAAGTATATATCACCCATCCAAGTTACATGATTCTTATTAAAAACTAAACAAAACTGGAAAAAACATTAACTTTTTAGTATTTAACATCGTACGGTTCAGTGTTTCACAATAAAAGCCCCTCCGCCTCGGTCTTGGACTTTTATTGTGAAAAGGCCGGCCCGGATGCATGCGCAGCGTGTTCCGATATAGATTACCGGCAGTACTCAGCTCTGCGCTTCAGTCTCTCAGCTGTAACCGGACTGATCGTTATGTCGGACCCGTGCTCCTTCTCCTCGTTCACCAGGTGCGTCACCAAACACCTGAACCTGCACCTGCACCTGGACTTCGACAGGCACGTGATCAGAGGGAAGGTGGCGCTGACCGTGGAGGCGCTGGAGGACCGATTCTCTACGCTGGTAACGTCACCTGGACGCGGGGGGTTAGCCTCGATCTAACAGTCCCTTTAGTGCTCACCAGAATCCAGCTAAAATCCGCTGGATTTACGGGGAGTGCGACCTCAGAGGCAGGCACGAAGGGGTTAACGAGCCGGGTCACACTGACGGTTCCTCAGGTGTTCCTCTGTGATTCGGTTCCGTGCAGGTATTCAGGTGTGCCTGATGCTTAACTTTAAGCTCGGGGAGCACCGGGACCTTAAATCCAGCTGTTTTTAAATGGAGTCTGGTGGGGCGAGCCTTACTAAGGCGTTATTACAGACTTACTATAAAAACAGTTTGTCACTCACATTTAATAAACTAACCTTAATGTTTCTTAAAGCTTTGATGCTTTAAATCAGCAAGTTTTAAAATGTGATTTCACAGACTGAAGCTTCACATATTTACGATCTTTAAATCTCTAACTCTGGTATAAAATCATTTTTATTTACATTAATTATTTATTGAGCTTTATTCACGTTGCATTTAAATTGTGACGCTGTGTGACATCCTCGAGCTTCGGGACTGATCAGACTGGTCAGTTTAATAACTGCTTTATTAAAACAAACTCGTTAACTTTAAACTGTTATTTTATAAAAACTGTGACAAGTGAGTCTCTTCCAGATAGAATAGGTGTGTCCAAGGTAAATTCTTTAAATTCCACAGAAATCTGCAGCTCCAGTGGAATCTGTGCTTCAGTCCACTGTCTGTGGTTATTCTTGTGCTTTGTTACCTCACCCGTGACTCTCACCTGTGAGTGTCAGATTTCATCTTTTTAATCAGCTCTGTAAATATTTTTAGAGCATAAAAAGTTAAGTTGGCTCTTTTCTGGCTGGAGTTTGGGGTGACACCAGTCAGGCTGAAGCCCTAGACTGAAGTTTAATAAAACAGGTGTGTCCAGCTGAGCTTGGGGTTTCACTTATTTGTTTTTAACGGTTTTCAAAGCTCAGGTTTCACTTATTAGGTTTCACTGCAGCTGCAGGAGGATCACCTGTAGAAAGGTGAATGCTAACATTGACCCTCACCTGTCCATAAAGGTGTGTCTGTCTGTTTAAAGACAGATAGCTACAGAAGTAAAATGAGGTGTTCTTTGAATGGACTCTGGTGTGACGTGGCTCAGCTTTAAGACAGAGTGTGTAAGGTAGACTTTGTGCAGGTAGGACAGGTGAATGTTTATCAGCAGGTTCAGGTGCTGACGCAGCAGCTCGATAACGGGGTTTTCTGTGCCGTAGACTTTGGACAGCAGTGACCTGAGCGTGGCGTCGGTGACAGCCAATGGGCAGCCAGCGCGCTTCAGCCTGGGTCCCAAACACAGCTTCAAGGGGACCCCGTTGGAGATCATGCTGCCCTTTGACCTCTCCAGGTGACCCCTCCCTCCTCTCTCTGTCCTTGGGCCTGTCTTTTCTAAATAAAATCTAACCTCTGCTGTTCAATCAGAGGGCAACATGTGATCGTGGAGGTGACCTATGAGACGTCTCCATCAGCGAAGGCGCTGCAGTGGCTCACACCTGAGCAAACTGCCGGGAAAAAGCAACCTTACTTGTTCAGCCAGTGCCAGGTGAACCGTTTACCCTCACTATATAAAATATAAATTACTAAAAATTTCATGTTTTAATTTGAATTTAGAGAAATTCTGGGTTTTTTCCCTTTTGAAACATTTTTTTAAGTTATAAAAGGTTAAAATAAAAGTTTAAAAACTGAAGTTTACTGTAAACATATTTTTTGCTGATTAAACCTGAAACGCTGCATATGAAAACCTTCAGCAGAAAAAAAGTGTCACTTCTTGTGGTTTTTCTGTCAACTGTTGAAACTTTGTGAAACTGCGACAATTAACAAACTGTTTTCCTCTTCTTCCTGTTTTCTACCTGCTTCAAACCGACTTCACCTCCTTGTAAAGTTTAAAGCCTCAGTCTGCTACAGAGCGTCCTCTGTACAGACCGCCTCTGAACACAACACGCTGTTAACAGCCATGGTGCCCTCTGTGCTGTCTTACAGGCTCATCACTGCAGGAGCATGATCCCCTGTCAGGACACCCCGTCCATCAAGCACACCTACTACGCTCAGGTAAACACACCTGTGCAAATAAACGCACAGCTGTCCGGGTAAACAAACACCATTGATATATTAATAAAAAAACACCTGGACAGCATGCATAGCATCACCTCAGTGCCCAGAGCCTGATATCAGTCTCTCAGGTGTGTATGTGTGTGTATGTGTGGGTACCTGTCCCTCAGGTGTCTGTCCCTAAGGACCTGGTGGCGGTGATGAGTGCAGTGAGAGATGGACAGGAAGTCGATCCTCAGGATAGTGGTCAGATCATCTACAGGTTCAGGCAAACGGTAGGCGGAGTCTCTTTCTTCTCTTCATCACATGACATCATCATCACCAGGCCTCAGGTGTGACTGTCCCCTGTTTGACCTCTGACCTCAGGTGCCTATGCCTTCCTACCTGATAGCCATCGTGGCTGGAGCTCTGGAAAGCAGGTACAGACCGTCTCACCTCTTCTGATGTTACTGCATCACCTTCAGCAGGTAAACTTGACTCTGGGCTCTGATTGGTTGGCAGGGAGATCGGGCCAAGGTCCAGAGTCTGGTCGGAGAAAGAGTTTGTGGACAAAGCAGCGTTTGAGTTCTCCGAGGTGAGAACCGCAGACACACTGAGGCTACGCAAACGATGGAAAGAAAACACACAGAACATGAGAACATACAAATGTGAAGAAAATACAAACATGTAGAACATGAGAACACAAAAATGTAGAACACGCAGGACATACAGAACCTGGAACGATGTTCGGGTGTTCCTCATCTTTCAGACCGAGGCCATGCTGAAGACAGCTGAGGACCTGGCTGGACCGTATGTTTGGGGTCAGTATGACGTCCTGGTTCTCCCTCCATCTTTCCCCTACGGTGGCATGGAGAACCCGTGTCTGACCTTTGCCACGCCCACTTTGCTGGTACGTACAAACAGAGGCCAATCAGGTTGCTCATGACGTGTCAGTGTCATGAGACTGTTGGTTCTGATCAGCTGTTTCCTGTCTGTTTTCAGGCCGGAGACAAATCTCTGTCTGGTGTGAGTACAAGACTCTTCCCACCTCACAATGTGATCATACTTTATGTTAAATTACTACACCTTCCATACCTGTCTGTGACTGTGCATGTGTCATACAGGTGATCGCCCACGAGATCTCTCACAGCTGGACGGGAAACCTGGTGACCAACAAGACCTGGGAGCATTTCTGGTAAACAAACAAACAGGCGGAGCTCAGCTCAAGGGTCTCAGGTGTTTGCAGAGATGTGTAGAGAACCCATGGACGCCTCAGAAGATAAAATCTTTAAACCAGTTTTGAAACGTGTTCTAAGTCGTAAAACCCAATGCAGAAGAACAGGCCCACATTTGCTCAGGTGTGAGGTCCAGACACCATGTAGGTTTTCAGAGTGAAGTCACAGCTTTGGGCCAGACAGTTTGTGGAACTTATGGGTTCTCTGAAATGGGATCAACTCATGGCAAGGTTAGTTTACCTGGAAAGATCCACTGTGAGGTCAGCTGAAGAAAATCATCCAGGGTTCGACTTCACAAAGGCAGAAATCACTAAGAAAAGCCAGCATTTGAGGATCAGGTGATGCAACATATCGGTTGACCCATCCCCACTGCTGACCTGATGGCTTGCTGAGACCGTCCTTCTGAAAATGTTTGATTTACTTTGGTCTTCACGAGGAAAACATCAGACGCAGGATACAGCTGATTGACACATGAAGTGGTGGGAAGTACTGTATAGGGTTACCTAGGCAACCAGACATTGCATTTTCCACTATCAAATGTCAGCTCTAACAAGATGCTTGTCAGGCAGATTCTTTTATATGTGGGCAGAGCCTCAGTAAGACCTCACCTTTAGAGTCAAATAGGTGTTATGTGGTTAAGAGGTATTCAGGAAATGAGCCCTGGACTTCCTGCATCATACCTAAATACCTGTCAGATTTTATATCGAAACATAATAGATTAGAATGCCTTTATTTTCATTATACAGATGTACAATGAGATACAGAGCACAAAGAAACAAGAAAGACATATAAACTAAACAAAAGAAAGGAATACTGAGACTGAGAGCCGTAAGCCGCTGCAACAGTATGCGCCGCCATCTTGGAAAAGCACGAAGAAGAAGCAACGGGAAAGCAGTCGAGTGTTTGATGTCAGCATGTTTGTGCCTTCAGGCTGAACGAGGGTCACACGGTCTACCTGGAGAGGATGATCGGCAGGTGTTTGGAGAGCGAACAGTTCAGGCAGTTCAAAGCCATCGGAGGCTGGAAGGACCTGCAGGACTCGGTGAGAACCCGAACATCATCCAGATTCACCTGTGTCACATTCATATCTGACATGAGACAAGTGAGCTTCCACTCACCTGTGCTCATCATACCTCAGGTGAACACCTTTGGAGCCAACAACCCTCTGACCAACCTGGTGCCCAGCCTGCAGGACGTCAGTCCTGACGATGCCTTCTCTGCCGTGCCATACGAGAAGGGCTTTGCTCTGCTGTATCACCTGGAGGAGCAGCTGGGAGGGCCAGGTAACACCTGCACACACCTGCACACTCACCTGATTCCTGCTCAGTTGCTGACACACCTGTTGATTTGTTTTGCTCAGAGGTGTTCATGGGCTTTGTGAAATCGTACATCCAGCGGTTTGCCTACAGCAGCGTCACCACAGAGGAGTGGAAAAACTACCTTTTCGCCTACTTCAAGGACAAGGTGAGGAACACCTGGACACTCAGGTAGAGTTACAGCGACTGGAGGGAAGGAACATCAGCATGGCAGGTTTTGGTCCTGAGGTCAGATTGTTAAAAGAAAGGATAAATATTTACAGAGTGATCAGGTAGAATCTCCAGATGTGACAGATAGGTGGGTTCATAGGTCAAGTTGGAGCATTGATATGAGCTTTTGTGTTTCAGGTGGACATCCTGAACAAGGTGGACTGGAACGCCTGGATGTTCACACCTGGGATGCCTCCTGTCAAACCTCAGTAAGTACTCAGACTTCCATCTGGTCTCTGAGTCCTTAAATCAATCTGATTCCTTTGTCCTGATTGGCTATTGTTTCAGATACGATACCACGATGGCTGACGCCTGCAACGCTCTCAGTCAGAGATGGCTCCAGGTAAGACCTGCATCAGGTGTCTTTAGGACTCTTTAGGGTGATTTTATGTTCAGGCTAAAAATTCCATCCTCTGTCCCCATTCAGGCTAAAGACCAGAACCTGAACAGCTTCAAGCAGTCTGATGTGAAGACTCTGTCATCCCACCAGGTCATCGAGTTCCTGTCACTGCTACTGCAAGAGGTACCACACTTCAGCTCCCCACAGTCCACATTAACTCCCCACAGTCCACTTCAGTTCACTCACCTGTTCCTTCCTTCAGGATCCGCTCCCTCTGACTCATGTAAAGAAGATGCAGGAGATTTACGATCTCAACGCCTATATGAATGCAGAGATCCGCTACAGGCAAGTCTTTCAGCAGGTTTAAATGTGACTTTCATTTCAAACCCTTCCCTTCCTTAAAGCCTCTTTGTGATTGGCTGTGATCTCTCCAGGTGGCTGAGGCTGTGCGTCAGGTCCAGGTGGGAGGAAGCGGTTCCACTGGCGCTGAAGATGGCGACTGAGCAGGGCAGGATGAAGTTCACACGACCACTCTTCAGGTCCTTATACTTCAACAGTAGTTTTACTAGAACAAAACTCCACATCACCGACCTTCATGTTTGTTTTTACTGTCTGTTCTATTGTTTCTCTTGTATGTTTACTGTGCGTTTACTGTTTTTTTACCCCTCCGCCATTAAAGGCTGATGAGGTATTATTGTCACCCTGCCAAGGAGGTGGCATGGACACCTAAGTTTGTGAATGTGATAACTCGAGAACAAGACGACATAGGAGCTTCAAATTGGTACCATAGGTGTCTCTACTAAAAATCTTGGATGATTTCGAATCTGACTGACCTCAATTTCAAGGTCAGAGTAAGTTTTCTGAAAATTGTGTTAATCTGATAATTTGAGAACATGGCAATGTAGGATTTTGAAATTGATACCAGAGGTGTGTCTGCTAGGAGGCTGAGGGGTAGCACTGATTCTTTTACTGTGTTTCTGCTGTTTTAATCGTCATGGCTGTGCTTCATCTTCAGGGAGGTATTTAACTTTGAGAAGTTTCGTGATGAAGCTCTTCGAGTCTTTGTGGCTCATCGAGCAGGGATGCACCCAGTCACCTCCGGACTCGTCTCCAAGGACCTGAAGGTGGATGCCAGCAACGCCGCCAGTCAGTAACAGCAGAAATGAGTCCAGAACCAGTCAGAGACCAGTAGCGATCAATTTTGGCGCCAAAGCAGTATTGTATCACAGTTGTCATTTCTCAGCTGATTCTCTCTGATTAAAGTTTAATTGAATCCTTTTTTCCTTTTTATTCCTTTCAAATGTTTCGTCTGCAGCAGAAAAACAAGACAATTTTATAAAGAAATAAACTCTGACTCAACCTTTAGATTTTTGTCGTTCATTCAGATCTCAGCTGGGGTCACAGAGGTCATGTGTGATCATGTGGTGTTTGTAGTTTCAGTGCTTGCATTTTCACTTTATTCTAATCACACAATTAGAAAATCACTGATTTTTTTTTTATTATTTTACCATAAAAGGTATAAAAAGGTCTTAAGTACTTAAAAGCAGGTCTTTAGTGTTGGTTTAGGCATTCATGGAGGATGATTTGTATTTCACACTGAGCTGAGCGTCCCTCACACTGATTCAAACATGGAGGTACAGAGAAGACTTGGAGTAACTGGCCAGTGAACATACAGGAACAAAGAGCTAATGTTACTGTAGCACATCCACACAAAACAAATCAGTGATCTGAAATTATACTTTAAGTTCACCTAATCTGGTGATCAGTGTAGTTCAATATCATGAAAAATAACTTCAAATATTTGAATGAAATCTCTAAAACAAAGTGTGCTGTCTCTGATTACACCAAGCGTCAGCACGTAGCTCATTAATTAAATGTTCATTCAGATCCTGAAAGTCTTGGATCTCTCGGTTTACTCGCCTCTACCTGACATCCAGACTCAGGCTGGGTGTAAAAGCCACCTGTTCTGAACTCAGTGATGGAAACCTTAACATAAAGGAAACAACCATCACAGTGCTGTGCTGTCTTCACTGCTTTTAGTTCTTTGGGCACTGAAAAATAATTCCCTTCACATGACGACTTTAATGTTTGTAAAACTGCAGTGTCAGACCTGAACATGAAGAAGGTTCACGTGTTGTAATAGGAAACTCAGAGCTGACCTAACACCACTAAACAGACAGTTTGAGGAAGAAAACTAAGTCTTAGCAGATGACAACATCCAGAGGTCAGAGCCTGTAATTCACTTCCTCTTTCAGTCGGACCATTAACGGGACAAACATTTCACCATCATGTACTGGTTAGTGTGAAGCCACAGGAATAGTTACGCAAACATGCTCAAGAAGGGGAAGAAAAACCAGAGCACTACTGAGAGAAAATATTTTAAATCTTCTAAACTGAAACCCCTGACATCTCACTCACATCTGCAGAAACAGGAAGCTGTCAGGGGGTTTTCAGGCTGTTCAGGAGAATTAAACATCTAGTCTTCAGTTTCTGTTTTAAACACACAGAAACTCCCAGACTCGAAGTTCAAACATCTGGAACATTTGGTGATCAAAACTCCCGTTTGTTCTTGATGGACAGGCTCAGATGCTCTACCTGTACAGACCGAGGCCTGCTGGAGGACAACCAGCATCACCTGCAGGCCAGGTGATTTATTTTTTACTCTTCTGTGACTAAAGCTTCCAGATCTTTCTATCAGTGTGCCTCAAATACAAAGTGGAAGAGGAGTCACGGCTTGTGTTCAACAATCAAATGTTATGAGGGAGGAACGGTTCATTGAGCTTCTCAAAAAAGCTTAATGTGTTTTTCACTCCCTCCAGGTAATACACGACACCACAGTTCATCAGTCACAGATGGATTTATTCTCCCGTTACACTTCGCGAATCCACCATAAAATCCACCGTCAAACTCGCTGGCTGCACGTAACCGTGAGGGATTGAGTCCGCATTATAAACAAAAACTTAACAAGAAACACTTCCCAACTTCTTCTTCTTTACAGCTTCCTTTCACTCTGAAACAGCTTATTTAATCTTCTTTATGACTTATTTAACTTACAGCTTCCCCTAGCTTTTTTACCCCTTTTTCTTTAACCCTCTCTTGCGTCACTTAAAGGTGACTGTATGCAACATGGAACGTAACATGGTTCCTACCCATAAAACAAGACAACATTCAAAAGAAATGAAGGAAATGAATAACATACATAACAATAAATTAAACAGACTGACATAATTTGCATTTATGACAGTTAAAGTGTTTTTATTAAATCATAATAATAAAATCTAATTTCTGAGCAGAAAATGAGAGGTTTATTTCACAGTACAGAGTCAGAGTTACAGTAATAACCATCATCGCTGCATGAACACGTTATTGATCAGGTGGCAGGTAAGGCACACAGGCGATCTAATGGCACAATCAATAATCAACTGAATAAAGATGGCATTGAGGCTGGGTCACATGACTCATCATCAGATGTTTTAAAACATTTTTTTATTAAATATTAAAGTTTTTGTTAAAAAAAAAACTCTTCGTGTCAAAAGCCACGTCCACAAAACCCGCGAGGTCCCAGCCATCATCAGGAGTCACCTGAGTTACTGAAGGGGCACGAAGGCTCTGTCTGTGAAATGCTCAAACAGCTATAGCGAGTGTAAGCTTATTTTATGAGTGCCTAAACTTTATAAAAGAGTTTTAAAAACAGTGATATGAGACCAGAGGGTTCGGCCTCAAGGGGTTTAAATGCACTGTTTTAAATGTTTTAATATCAGTTTTATCTAAAATATTAGGAATGGGTATCAAGACCCGGTTCTTGTAGCAAAGCGATTCCTAGTAGTTGAATTCCTTTGAATCGTTAGTCCGCCTGCCTATCGAGCCCGCTTTTCAGTTCTTGAACTCACACTACAGTCAGCTGAGTTCAGTTCATGTGTTGGAGGAGGAAAATAGCAGTGTAGTCTCCAGCGTGGATATGGACATTACTTTTTAATGCACTAAAAGATGCAAGCGTGATGGTAAAGTGGAGACGGCATCCAGGACAGAAACAGCTGCATTATGCTGCTAACATCTGCACAGATGCTAATGCTAAGCTAGCCAAGAACCCAGAGTGATGTTTTGTAAAGTGAAGTGATGTAAAGTAACGACCCCAACACTGATCACAACAAAGAGGTCCAACATGCACAGACATGCACTGGTAAAGAGGGCCCAGAAGTGGCTGCACTTCCTCTGTATCCTGAGGAAGAATAACCTGGAGCAGAAGCTGCTGCTGGCCTTTTACCACTCCTCAGTGGAGAGCGTGCTCCCTCTGCCACCTCTGGAGGCCATCGCCAGATACTCCTGTCTCAGGTAAACCAGGGACATCACAGGTGACCCCTCGCACCCTGCCCACCACCTGTTTGACCCGCTCCCCCTTTGGTCGGTGCCTCAAGTCAATCAGGTCCCACACCTCCAGACTCACTAACAGCTTCTTCCCCTGGGCCAGTCAGAGTGTTAACAAACACTATCCTATATATTCCTCCTCTCTGTTATTTATTCCTGCTGTCTAGTATTTATACTTTATTCCTGCACAGCTGGGGTGGAGCCTCCACAATTTCATTGTACATGTACAATGACAATAAAGGGCTATTTTATTCTACTGTATTCTAACATTTGACACACAGCATGTAATGAATTTGCATGAATATAATGCCTTTGATATGCTGCTTAGCCATGATGATGACTGTCAAAGCGGAGCCAATGAGAATCGATAAGGAATCTAATCGATAACCATTATCAATAATGGAATCAGAATCACTAAATTCTGATCCCTCTAAAGGATACTGTGGATTGTATTCTTCTCTTCAAATCTGTGCGAGAGGTGATTATTGATTATATTGTGGATCCACAGATGATTGGACCATCACCAGCTCCAAGTTTTTATTTGCACACTCTGCTAGAGCAGCTTTGCATGATCGATCTTGAAAATAATCCTTCTTTATCTTAAACTGGACCTCAGTTCTGTTCAAGCTGCTTTAGCACTGCCCCCCATGGATCTGACTTCAAACCCGCCCTGAATCATTGACTTGAAACCAGCGTAAACTCCTCAGGAAAGAGTTTACTGAGCTCAGATCAGAGGAGTCTACCCCTGTTGGTCAGTAGAAAGAATGGAGTTTTAAGCCCACCTTTTGGTGACTTCTTTTCTGGTCTGAGCTGACTTCTTGTGTCATCTCTGGAGGAGTTAGAGATATTTAAACTCTGCAGCAGGACAAGCTGCACAAACACACAAACACCTCTTCATTTAGATTAGCTTAGTTTTACTCCAGGTAGCATCACAGATAGCTCAGTGGGTTATGGTAGCTGATTAGCAGTAGCATGGTATTGGCTAGCAGCCATCTCAGTGTTCCATCACTATAGCTAATACAGGCTCTTAGTATTAGTGCTAACTCCTGCAGTCAGAAAAGTGGAGGTTTTTCCCCCATCTTCTCTGGGGTACATGACATCATCACACCCGATTGGATGGTTCGATTCAAACCATTGTGGATCTGTTTGGTTTCTGCTGGATTTGATCCATCAGCTGCTCTGATGACTCTAACCTCTAAGGAAACATTAGAGATCAGCTGATTTCAGAGTACGATATCCTGTTTCTGCTTGTGGGTCATTTTTATGAATCAGTTTTAAAAATTTAATAAGTGAAATTGTTTCTCTCCACCTGGACTGTTTACCTGCACTAAACCAGAGTCTCCTCAAGTCAACTTGACAGTTTGCAGTTTTAAACATCTCCTTCCTGCCTGCGTCCAGGTGGGTTTAAGTCCAGGTGAGCTTAAAGAGTCCAGCTTCTGCTCCTCCTTTGACAGGTTAGACAGAAAGTCTGACTGCCTCAGGTCCAGGTGAGTCCCAGTCCTCCGGACACCATCAGCTGCTCCAGATCCTGGTCTTCCTCTCGCTCCTGCAGTCTCTGCTCCTCCAGCAGGGACACCAGAGAGTCTCTCTGCTCAACCACTTCCAGCATCTCCTCCAGGATCAGACGCTCCTCAGCCAGCTGCTCCTCATCCTTCAGGTGGTCTGCACACGCACACGCACACACACACACACACACACACACACACACACTGAATCGGTCAACTATACCCAGCTAACCATAACAGGCATATAAAGGTTATGTAATACAGATACTTGCATGATTTTTATCTACTGTTTCATAAACCTCTAAGACAGTTTCTTGTTGAAGTTGTTAGAAACAGACGCCCAGACCAGAATTTAGTCATTGCATCACCCATCGACACTCCTACACCTAAACTGCTCTTTACTGGCTACTCAGGATTACCGAGAACATAAAATCAACAAATTGTTCTTTACGAACACATTCACAGTTTACATCTTATGGCTTGCTATAACTGTTTAACCATAGAAAAGAGAAGTTTTTTTTGTTGTCGTGTGTGTCTGGGGTGAGGGGTGGGGCTTTTTTTGTTTGTTTGTTTGTTTTTGCATTTTTAGAAATCCAAATATAATTCTTCATTTTAAGTTTGGGGTTCTTTTGTAAGGTTTTTGGATTTGTTTATGTTTTAAATCATACTGATGTTTGGGGGGTTTTTTTGCTGGCAAAAACAAAATCACCAGATTTCTTCCCAGCACACTTGTGTTGTAATATGTTCTACATAGCCAGCTGTAAGCTAGAGAACAATTCTGGGATTGAGGTTACTGATACTATGTGACAAAACATTATTAGTTTTAATAGTCAACTGGAAAATGAATTTAAAAACCAAAACAGTAGCAGCTAAAGCTGAGGTAAAGGATCAGTCTGGAGTATTTCTACATGCTGTGAGCTTCTTTACAGTGTTGCCTTGTGGCATGGCGATCAAGCAGCATTGTACAGGGCTATCACTGCATGCAGAGCTGCAGCGAAGAAAAATGTGCATATGCAGGGTCAAGGAGGGTTTCTTTTAAATGACTTCTGAAAGCCTTACTAATAAAATTAAGACCCTCATTTTGTCATAAACTAAAATCCTGATAACTGGATTTCAGTCCTGTATTTGACCATTATATTGGCATAGAATTGTGCTGTTTAAGCTACATCGACAAACACAAAGTTACTCTGCTATGTTTTCGGGTAGAATTACACACTTGCACAGTGCACACCACAGCAGGATGTTTTGCAAGATTTTGTGTGTCTTTGGTATTCTACCAGAATTCATCGTTTATGATAGCTTGTTTATTGGTTCTCTTCACCACCATGTGGTGGTGCTAGAGAACCTTTTTGTGTCCCGTTATTTATTTCTTTATTTTATTTATATTTTCTTTATTACTATATTTGCAGCTTATATGCCTTTTTATTAGAAGAAAGAGGTGAAAAAAAATGTAGCATGACATGGATTAAATGTCAATGTCATAAGAAAAATTTACCTTTTAAAATATTTTTATTTAACCAAGTGAAACACCAGGGATTTAGTAACACTTTTGTGACCATGTCCAGGGACAGAGGGGAGAGAAATAAGAGCTCTGCAGGTCATTATTCCTTGTTAGGCCATATATGAGGATTTTAGAGTCACACTGATAAAGGATTTTCAAAGCCTATACAGATATTTGATTTAAAAATCAAGTATATTGGCTGAACTCATGAAAGGTAAAGAGAACATAACCTAAAACTTTTTTTATGTGTAGCTGTTTATGAGTCATTGCTAAGATGACAGGAGCATTTCAAAATGACCTTTCCTCATTATCAGAACGAGTTGTGCATTACTCGTTTAAGCTCTGCCTGATTCTTTTCGAATCAGTTTGTTGGGTCTCGGTTTCTCTAAATTTTAATTTTTTCTTTTTCCTATAAGAAAATTGAGCGTGTGGTGTTTGTTGGGAACTTCCTCCGTATCAACACAGTGTCCACAAAGCTGCTAGCGTATGCCATGGACTACTGGTCCAAAGGCCAGCTAAGAGCCCTCTTCCTTGAACACGAGGTGAGCAAGCTGCTGTCCTCTTGTTCAAATTTAAGCAGTTATTTAATATGTTTATAATAATTATAATCATATATATATTTTCCCCTCAGAAACAAAGCACTGGTTGGTTACATGATAAAAGACCATAAAACATATATTTATGTGTTTGTCTTTTTGCTCCAGGGTTACTTTGGAGCTGTAGGAGCGCTGATGGAGCTGCTCATGAAAACAGAGGACCCCTGAAAGAAATGCCGTCAGGACAACATCAACTTTTGAAGCTGCTGAAAGGTCCCATTCGTAGAGGCCGCAAAAGGAACACTAAGAGAGAACACAGAAATTGATAAAAGCCATTTTTAATAATTTAACACCTGTAAATAATGATGACCTCTAACATTCATCTCCTAAATTTCCCATCATCCCCCTATCATAGAGGTTTTAATATTGTAATCTTTTATTTATGGTTTCCGTTAATGGGGTCTGCTGATTCTTGTAATCAGCCCTATGTCAGGAAGCAGAGACACAAAGTATTTTAGTGTATTTTGTTATTGTGTTTGTGTGAATAGCTACTGTAGCATTACATCCTGGGGACAGTAGTGCACCGGGAAACAATTTGTGCAACAGTTCTTTAAAATAGGAAAATGATTTAAAACATAAACAAAAGTTAACTGCTGAATGAGGGATTTGTACCACCAGCAACTCAAGGAAACACCACCGGGGGGTTGGGCAGCTGTGGTTGCCGGTTTGTTGCACAAAAAGTAGCCCATTGCTCTACTGTTTCTACGGAGTGCACTGAAGCCAAATCCTGTTGAGATTCATACTTTACCTGCCTCCTTCAGCTCCAATGGGAAGCAAAAAACAAACAAACAAAAAACGGTCTTTATTTTGCTCTACTGCATATGGCCTTTGCTTTTTGTTTGTCTCTCCTTTGTCTGCCTATACGTAAGCAAAACTAGCACCACCAGATTGCCATGCATGCATACTCAACCTGCTGAGTTTAGTGTTAGGTGACGGGACCAAGACGTTGTCTTCCAACAGACTGCAGTGCATCATTGATTTCTGTTCTTGTTCTGACTGGCATCGCCAGAACTACTGTTGAGGACCCAGTCCGACTCGGCTACTTGTGTTTGTGATGTATGAAATACTTGATCTGATCTTTATATTTCTTTCTGTTTTTCTTTAACTTCCCTGTTTTCTGTCAGTGTCAGCAAGATGGAAGCCTCATTCATCCTCTTCTGGCTTTTCTGCCACGCTGCTGCCTTGTTTGGGTGTTTGTAGTGTGAGTTTTAATAAATGTTCAGACTCAGAATCCCAACATAAAAAATAGTTAGCTGTTGATGCAAAGGTAAAGCGTCACTTTCTGGGAGACAGCCAGGAGTCACCCAAACGTGTTAGACTGCTTACCGTTCTGATAGTGCCGACACTGTTGGTAGCTGTTTCAAGTTTGGTCCATGAAATTGTATTTTCCCCCCAAACCCCACTTACTCGTCTCTAAAAACAAACACTTACAGAATGATATATTTTAACAGTTGTCCGACATTCCCAAGAATTCTAAGCAGGTACTTTATGCTTGCTGTGAAACAGCCACAGAAACCTGGAAAATGTCCAAGTCGAAATAGTCTAAATTGAAACAATTGGTCAGAATTAGCCACAATTATGTGGTAAATTTTGAACAGAGAATGGGCTTCATATGCCATTGCTGCCTGTTTGCGCTGATCTAAGTCTATGTTGACACTAGCACTATAAGAAATTATTTTTAATACTTAGGGTAATACCCATAGGGTCAGAGACTCTGACCCTTTGAACTGAGAGCCAGTGCAGACCTCTGTACTGAGGTAACTGGGTCTCAAGTAACATTTGTATATTTATCATATACTTGAAAATGGCATGTAGAGCTTTAATATGTAATAATTTAGCAATGCCATTGTCTTTTTGAAAGGAAACATAGCGTGATCTGCAATTATTTGAGAATGCTGAAATTTAGTTAACATGAGCGCATGTTTGCATGGACACAGGAAAGGTTTGTGTGTAATTTACTAAGCTTAGAAACAACAGTTGTAGAGAGTCCCCATTACTAGTAAGTTTTCCACTTGCTATAAGAGTTGTCTAATGTTTTTCAAGAAACAGACCACAAGTGTATTACGTGGTTATGTCGTACCCATCTTCACTTCCTAGCCTGAACCTTTACAGCCTTTCTTTTTATAGCTCAGCTGCTTTGATGATAAAGCTGGGCAATGCAGTCCATATTGTCCACTGTTTTATATTTGGTATAACTGTCGGCATGCCTTTACTCTCCCAAATCGGAACTATGCTCTTTCTGCAATCTGGAATTAGTCGTCCCTTAATTCGCCTTCAATCGTTAGACTTTTTATCAGCTACTCACTACTCACACCTCCAGCTGTGTTCAGTATTGTGGATTTTTGTGAAAATCTTGCCTACAGTACCTGAATAACACAGCTAGCAACCTAAAATTACAAGGGTAAAATCCTAGAGCTAGCTTACTGTAACCTAGTAAAGTATTTTGAACGTTTTGACAAATATTGCGTGATTGCCGTTATCCCCGCTTCAGCCATCTAACATACACAATGACTACACTTTGACCCCGACCCTTAAGCTGCTTTCCTGATCCGTTTGTTTAACACATAGGATCATAGGCCACTTTCTGTGAAACTTTTATTTTAAACTGACACCCATAGTACAGAAACATCTAAAAAGATTTTCTTGTAAATTGAAAATGCCTCATTGTTTCCCATTTATTGATTGAACAGAATCAAAATAGATAATTGTACTTTGGGTTGGTTTGGGTTATCTGTCTCATTCTAGTCCAGCCAGCGTGATTCATACTAAAAGTTGGTATTCAGTTTCTGCTGAAAGGTTAACAGGCTTTATAAGCTTTGTAATGGCTTAAACAATGTAAATGCCGTCACTTATGCAAGTGCTTTGAGTAATAGTGTAGTGAAATAATGGAGGCGTAATATTGTGAAGAGAGGTTTTGCAATTGCTTCCTCAAGAATGATCAATGTTTTCTTTTAGCTGTGATGACACTGCAAACTGTGACACAAGCTATGTTTTCTTCTCTGTGTGTGTTTTTCTTTTTCTTTTCTTTTTTTTCCCCTTTGCCTTGTACTAACTGATGTTTGGATGTTAATTAGTGACCTCAATCTGTCAGGTGCCACTCTGGTTTAAAATCAGGCTGGAGTTTGATACCTTGTGCCACCCCTTCATTTAATCTAAAAAACCAAATCATTTGCCTTTTAACATGTGTTAGCCTGATTGCACCGTGTTTGTGCCCTTCAGTTCCCTCAATTTATATCCTGCTACTTCACCTCATTTTTATAAGTTTTAAGTTTTACTCGTGCTTTTTTTTTTTCTTTCTTCATTTGTACTGTAACAGAAGATTCATTGCAGTTAATACCCATTCAGAGTCTGAATATCGAAGTGTTCAGCACAACTCACCTGCAGTCCCAAGTGGATCTTGGTACATAAACAACATTAACTTTCAGTGCTAGCTTTCGTCTCCTTTGTTTTTTATTTTATTTTATTTTGGTGGCTGTTGTGACTGTCTTTTTTTTTTTTTTTTTTTTTTTTTTTTTTTTTTTTTTTTTTTTTTTTTTTTTTTTTTTTTTTTTTTTCATTTTTTTTTTTTTTTTTAAAGCACACTGACTGCTGACACACTTCCTACTCTCCATTCTTGCTCACTGTGTGAGAGCAAGGCAACACAGATCTTGTGTAACTTCTTCTAATGGACACTTTAAAGGGAACCTATTATGCT
This sequence comes from Tylochromis polylepis, assembly GCA_015107715.1. Classification (NCBI taxonomy): domain Eukaryota; kingdom Metazoa; phylum Chordata; class Actinopteri; order Cichliformes; family Cichlidae; genus Tylochromis; species Tylochromis polylepis. Next base: position 48,732 of record VVHJ01063137.1, on the reverse strand, counting down.
CCTTTACCCACCATCTTGTTTTTAATCATTTGACTCTACTAAACTTGCTTTGTGTGATCAATAGTTCATTTCAACCCCCACCTCCCTTTAAGCTAACTTCCTTCTGATTGGCTGCCCCTTGCAAACAGTTTTTGAACGGCAGGGGGCGGGGACAAGTACCTCAGCCCACCGTTTTAATGTTTTCGACATACTATAGAACCTAGAGTAGGAAAAAAGTGTAATTTATTCTGACCATATGAAACTTTGACCATGTTTAACATGAGCATCCACTATTGTGACAGACAGAAAACAAGGAAAAGCATAACGGGTCCCCTTTAACTTTACTATCCTCTCATCAAACTTATACAAAATAACAGACCGTCTTTTGTTTCTTTTCTTCTCATGTTAACTCTTGTACAGGTGTTCGACCTAATTGTGGAAAGTCATTTCAAAAACACAAATTTTTATTTTCATCGGGGCCACTGTGGGAACCCTGAAACCTGCGTGCGTGTGTGTGTGTGTGTGTGTGCGCGTGTTTGTGTGTGTTTGTTTTTTGGTGATGGCTACATCTATCCCCTTGTCCTCCTAATGTGACAGCTCCATCTGGAGGAAGCCTTGCTTACCTTGCAGCTGAGTGTCCTAAAGTAGTCGCCCAGTCTCACAGACCTTGCTGCCTGTCTGACTTTAATGGAACCATGCACACCATAGAGCGTCATGTCCTCAGTGTTCCTGTACTCTTTTTTTTTGTGTGTGTGTACTTATATCTTCTAATTTCTTCTCCATTTCTCTTAATTAACCATTCTTCACCAATCAAATTTTCTTCTCTATCATCTTTCCTCTTGTCTGTTGACCTCTTGTTTTCATCCTCCTGCTCTTGCAAGGCAAACCTGCACTAAAGTACAATCTAATCTCTCCCCCTCTCCCTTCCTCCTCCTCTTCCTCTTCTAACTTCTTTCCTGTGTGCATTTTCCACTCCTGCCTTCCTTCCTGAACATGCTAAGTTTCCCCACAGGCATAACTTGAGCAAATAACAAACAATGGCTTCGATCGTCTCTTTGCTCAGTGCTCCAGTTCATCAGAGGAGGCTTAATGTTAATGTGTATGAGCATTAAGAGTAGAGTAGATGTGAGCAGAGCAGGCATTTAACTGACTTCCACATCGCACAGCATCACGATCAGAGCGGCACTGATCTGGCTTCCAGCTATATCACCCTGTCCTCATGTCACCCATCTGCATGTCTGTCATAAACCCACTGTTAGCTGTTTATTTCTTTCTTATTCTACTGAATGTACTAACCCACATCACCTTCATCAAGTTTTTTTTTTTTTCCCCTGCATGAGCTAAGTGTGTGCACATTGTGTGGATGATCACATTTGTCATTTTTGTCTGTTGTCCATCCACATGTTTTTTGTTTGTTGACCACCCGTTGTGTGTTTCAGTTCCACCGCATGACGTAAAGCGCATTGCATGGAACAGCACAGGCAACAGCTCCTGCCCCGAGTCTGAGCTCTCACAGTCATCCATGCCTGCTGCTCCACTAGGGAGCAACACTGTCGCTGCTAAAAGCAACACTAAGCAGAGTAAGAACACATCCGCACTGACTGACTAACTCCGTTTTCCCTGCCATTGCCTCAATGTTACCTGCTGCTCGCTGAAACTCTGCATTCCTGGAGTGTGTTAGTATTTTTTTTCTTTACAGTTGACTTGTCTTGATATACCAGTAGAAGTACCATGTAGAAGAAGTGAAGGCAGATGAGCTTAAACACATGGGGTCAACAATCCGAAGTAAAGACTGATTTGCAACAAAACGATGACGGCACGAGTAAAAGGGAAGATTTCCAAAGTTGATAGTGAGACCTGCTATAATGTGTGGTTTGGAGAGGGTGACGATAACAAAAGGAGAGGAGGCAGATGCTAACATTTTCATTGGGAGTGACTAGAATGGACGAGATTAGAAATAAGCGCATCAGAGGGACGGCTCGGGATGAGCTGTTTGGAAATAAAGTTAGAGAGGCGAGGCTGAGATGGTTTGGACATGTGCAGAGCAGGGATGGTGGATATATTGGAGAAAGGATGGAGCTGCCAGGAAGAAGGTAAAGAGGAAGCCACAGAGGAGATTCATGGATGTAGTGAAGGAGGACATGCAGAGAACTGGTTTAACTTTAAAGCATACGGTGAGATGGAGGCAGATAATGTGCTGTGGTGATGCCTAAAGGGAGCAGCTGAAGAAAAAGAGGTCATTCTGTTTTTGTTGCCCTTCTGAGTATTTCAGGCAGCCAGATGATGTGTGATTAAAGGTGTGTTCATGCCTTATTGAAGTAATGATACAACTTCTCAACTGGGAAAAAAAAAAAAAAAATTGCATTAATGCCCCCTTAATTCAGTGAATTGCGTCAGAAAGCTGTCTTTGACGTCACATGCATAGAAATATGCCACATAATTTAAACCAGTAGTAGATGGCAAGAACTTTCATAGCAAATTGTATTATTAAACTACAATTTCTTAGTAATAATCTCTAAGATGGTAATAGGCAGCCATTAGATATGGCAGTGATTTTCAAACTGTGTGGGTGCACCATAGAGGAGGAGAAAAACACGGAAAACGATTAAGATGAATGAATGAATCTGATTTTATTTTTCGAGGCAAAAATAAATGTGAATTTCCTGATTGTCTGTCATGCTGATCTTTATTTCACTTTTGACATCATTAATAACAGACATTGTGGTTTTTGAGGTGTGAACTTTTTTTTTTTTTCCTCCTGAAGTGGGGCATTCAACAAAGTTTCTATGAACTACTGACATAAAGTGACCTAGATAATATTGTAATACTGTATAGTAGTAGTAATCCTGACAATGCAGGTGAAACTGTTTAGCTAGTATTTACTGGAAACTGTTGCTATTTGTTGTTTAAATGCTCTGAGTAATGAAATAAAACATCTTTGGAGCATCTGTATTGTTTCTGCATTTCATCTTAAAAGTGGAAAGAACGACTTAACAACTGCACGAGTCAAAATAAGCTGTAGCGCTCATGCTGATTTTAATAACAGAGCGTGTCATCTGGCCCAACAGTGTGGTTCACTGATGTATTTAGAAATCAGTAGAGCTCTGAAGGCACAGAATAAAATGCAGTGCTCTTGGTTTATTGCTGGTTTTAGTTATTTCATAGAATTTGTTGACTAGAAGAAAATATCGCTTGATGGATTTTGTGGAAAGGAGGGTTGTACCACATGTAATCTCTTCATTTGGTTTTACTGTTACTTTAAAAGTGTGTAAGGCAATGAAGAAACGTTTCAAGAACTTTACACTGACTAACAACTGACATAAATAAATGGTAAACTTGTAGGTTATGGCTTGTTTGGTGTGGAACCAATTTTAACTAAGACCATATAAATAAACTTGGGTGTGAAAGGAAGTTTCAGAAAGACAAAATGCTGGATTGAAGTTAATCAGACTGTTACTGTTAGTTTTTAGTTTTAGTCTCATCAGTTAATGGAATAGCTGAGTGAATAAAACTGTCAAAGTCTGGCAAGTTTGCTCACTTATGCATCTAACAGTTGGTCATAGCAGGAGAAAGCTAAGTGGGCCTCGAGTGAGGAAGGCTGTGATCTCTACAAGCAGAGTTGTTGCTTCCGTTTGGTTGGCAGTGTGTGCTCACAGCGGAGAGTAGTGTTCAGTCAGTTGTTGTGTCGTAGGGAAGGCGAGAAGCTGAGCGAGAGACGGTGATGGGGTTGAGCTCCGGTGACGAAGCAGCTTTTGGATCCAGGCGACCAGGTTAAAGAGGAGATTTGAGCCGTAGCCGCAGAGGAAGCGCGCGTTAAGGAAGGCAGGAGCTGAAGCGATGAGACAAAATATCATTGTGCAGAAACCCATCACACTGTTATTATGTCACCTTCCAACTGGCATCTCACCAGCTGCCATCTGTTTGCCTCTTTCTGTCTCTTGTTCTGTCTGCAGCTCGTAAACAGGAGATCATCAAGATTACGGAGCAGCTGATTGAAGCAATTAACAATGGAGATTTCGATGCCTACACGTGAGTACAACTCTGTGTAAAAGCGAAAAGCAACAGATGCTTTCTGTGAGTGGAAATGAGTGTAATTTGGTAACAGGCTCATCTTGGGGGGTTTTTTTTGTGGTTTTTTTTTTTTTCTATGTTCAGGAGGATTTGTGATCC
>VVHJ01063137.1:18411-41113 GCA_015107715.1 Tylochromis polylepis | reverse complement strand
GTGTTATTGTGGGGGTGGGAATGTGGGCTGAGGTTGTCTGAATCTGGGGGGGGGGGGGGGGGGGGGGATGTGTTCTGTTGCATTTTTAGCGTCCTGATCCCTTTTACGTTCCTGTGAATAACCAGAGCCTTTTCGCTTCATTATTTTTTTCTGGCTCCTTTTTAAAAGCAGCTGAGTTTTTGTTTTTATAAAAATGAGGGATTTTTATTGTGCAAATTTAAAGGTAACCTTAGCGTGCTAGCAGGTTCTGTTGTGTCTATATGCAGTGGAGGGAGAGAGTGAGCTGCCGCCGCCTCTCCCTCATTAATCCCTTCCCGCCTTTCTTCTCTCTTTTAACCACTTTCTTTTTTAACCTTCCCTCCCACGCTGTTTCTCTGCTTTGTGCAAGGCCCTGGTTTGTTTATAATCACTGTGTAAATACAGTGTATGTATAGATATATGTAGAAAAGTGTAATATATGTACATGTATCTAAGAGACACTCATCCTGTGCACTTGGGCAGTGGGAATCACCCCATGACCTCTGTGACCTCCCCCGAGTAGATTAGAGCAACATTTGTTTTGTTTTTTTTCCACTGTAGTTCAAATTCTCCACTGTTTAAAAATAAAACATTAGTAGCTTTCAATCGATCATGACAAACATGAATACACACGTTTGTGTAGGCTACCAGCTTTAGACCCATGGCCGTATGACTGTTTTTTGTTTTTGTTTGTTTGTTTGTTTGTTTTGTTGTTTTGTTTTGGGTTTGTTTTTTTTTGGAGACGGGGAATAAAAATAAAAGAAATAACAGGTTGAATAGTAGTTTGAGCACCCCTCCCCCCAAATTCAACCTGATAGATGCATATTTAGATATGAAGACCTTCATAATGGTGTCCTTAGTCCTGATCCCACAATGCTGTGAGTCATCTTTTCATATCATATTATGCACCCGCGCACGCCTGGTGGTGTTTTTAGGCTGTGTAACATATCCACACCGCTGCTGTAACCATCGGCGCCGCCCTCGCCGTGCTGCTTAATCGTCTCCATCCCTCTGCGACAGTCGTATCCGAAACCGTCCCCGCCCCCCAACGCCGCGATGTGTCTGCCACCCCCTCCCTCTGTGTTCAGACTCTGCTCTTGAGATGTTTATTTGTACCGCTCTCTCTCTGTTGTTTCCGTGTTACTGGTTTGAGTTCTTTCGTTGTTGTTGCTGTTAACTTTGTCGTTTTGGTAATTTGCCGATCTGCCAAGCTGGAGTTCTGCACTGTCCCTTGCACACGGGAATTTTTTTTTTTTTTTTTTTAAGGGAAAAGAGGGAAGCAGCAAAGACAAAATGAAATTATAGATATTGATCAGGACTAAATTATTTATTTATCTAATCTACCCTTGGTGGTTTTAAATCGTGCCTGCTCAGTCGGGGGGAGTTTTGAGAAAGTTCTGGTGTGGGCGTGCAGGTTTTTGGGACCTACACATGTCACGAAGCAGAGCGGGAAGACCTAGTTATATGCATGTTTCAGTTACACATTTCTACCATGTACCTACCTGAATATGGATGGAGCTAGTGTTAATATATGATATTTGCATCTTTTGAAATATGAATTTCCTCCATCCAGAATGTTGAATAGGTGACATGAAAAATATTTGAAAAAAAAAGAGCAAAATTTAAAGGAAAAAAAAAAAAGATTCAGGAGCCGTAGCTTGGTATGAGGCCCTCGATGTTTTCCCTGCGTTGTAATGATATAATATTGGGCTGCGCTTTCTCCCCAGCCTTCACATGGATGCTGGAGTTTTTTTGCATGATCATGATGTACAATGAAATACAACCATGAATTGACGACTATCAAGTGTTTGTCTGAGTGTTAGTTGGTCTTCATCATAGCTTTGTTATTCTTCGAACTTGGATCTTGAAAGTATTTAATAAAAATACTATTTCAGCACTGGTATGTCTTTTGAGTCCTTTATTTTCGCGAGGATTGTCACCGAACGCTTCAACACAAGCAGATGTCACTATGATGCACTCATCTGTCACTTCATTGGGTACACCACGCTAGTACAGTTAGATCCACACCCCCATCCTTCGTGACAAACATTTCTCAGAGATTTTGGTCCATATTGACATGACAGCGTCACACAGCTACTGCCGTTTTGTCGGCTGCACATCTCTCCCGTTCAGCGCATCCCAGATGTGCTCTGTTGCTGTTGGATTGAGATCTGGTGACTGGAGCCTTTTTGAGTACAGTGAACTCGCTGTCATGTTCAGGACGTCAGTTTGAGATGAAGATTTCTGACATGGCATGTTATCCTGCTGGAAGCAGCCATCAGAAGAAGGGTACACTGAGGTCAAAGGGATGGACGTGGTCTGAAACAACACTGAGGTATTCTGTGGCATTTAAACGATACTTAATTGCTATTAAAGGGCCCAAAAGTGTGCCTAAAATGTGCACGCTACCACCAGCCTGAACTATAAATATAATTTAGGATGGATCAGTCTTTTATTGCCCAATTTTGGCAGTCCAGTGCAAATTTGTAGCCTCAGCTTCCTGTTTTGTTTTGGCTGACACGACTGGCAGCTGGTGTGTTCTTCTGCTGCTGTAGCCCATGTACTTTAACAAACGTTCGACGTGTTGTACATTCAGAGACGCTCTTGTGCATACTTTGGCTGGAATGAGTGGTTCATCTCATCTCAAAGCAATAATCTTGCCATTCTCCTTTGAGATCAACAGGCATTTTCACCAAGAGAACTGCCGCTCGCTGGATATTTTCTTTTTTTAATCAGACTGTTATATGTAAACCCTAAAGATCAGATCAGCATGGACCACTTAAATCCTTTCTTTTCCATTCTGATCTTCAGTTTGAACTTCAGCAGGTCATCTTGACCACTTCCAACATGCTGAAATGCATTGGTTTGGAGTCGGAGAGGTGTAACTAATAAAATAGCTTTTGGTGTATAACTTGATTAATAATCTTATTTTTGGTGAAACCTAATCATTAAAATGTTGTCATGTAAAAATCCTTTTAAAGTAAAAAGGGTTGGGATGCACCTGTTGCTCATTCAGCTGTGCAGAAATCTCGTCTAATTGAGTCTTTAACCCTGAATTAAATGCCTGTGTGTCTCTGGTTCTGACGAACCGCATCGCCATTCTCCCCGGTGAGGCCCGGAGAATAATAATGCTATAGTGCTGACCTGTTTTTCATTCAGTTCAACTTGGATTCTGTTATGTTGCTAATTTTTTAACCTTATGAAAGCCCCTGTCATATGGAAACATTTGTCCTTTCTCCTAAAAAAAGTCTTAATAGAAAGGTATTCCCAGACAGAGGAACCTGCCAAAAACCCTTTGTGTTTACCCAGTGTGCTTTCTGTCACCATGGTCTCTGGACCGATGTTCTCTCATACTTGTCCTGAAATCACCAAATTTGGCGCTAATAAAGAGATGTAACACACTTTGCAGATTATGTAACACTGCAACATTGATTAGTTATGCTGAAAATCTCTGCTCACATACTCTCTTTTGGGGAATTTTAGGAAGGATACTAGTTTGTCCCGGGCGACGGTAAGCAAGGAGACACTAGCTTGCTGCGGGAGGAAGATTTTGATTAGAGCAGAGTTAAACAAACCAGCAGTAGGTTGTGTGTCACTGGTTGGCAGGATGCACTGAGCAACAACAGCTGGCATAATATTTGCCCTCTGTACTGGACTGTCATCGTATCACGAAGTCAGATTAAGCCCCGAGTAACACTGCAAAGCCTGCAGGCCATTAACATACATACAGGCTAAAGCAATCGCTGCTGTCCGTTCAGCAGCTCGTGCATCTTCCCTTCTTGCCACTTCAGCCTTTACCGTCTTCCAGTGCTCTTATTTGAGACGAACACTGAAGTGTTGAGTAATGCTTCAGCTTCTTTTAAAAAGGTTTTGTGCTGTGTATTTATGATGGTCCTGGTTATTTTAAGGGTCTGGCTTGTGTGTGTGTGTGAATCTGGGATGTAGGACAGCTCCCCCTGGTTCCTTTGCTTTCTTTGTGATTAATGAGAAGAGCTCTGCAGTTGGTTAACTTCCACACTTATACTTACTTTATCAAAGACACAGAAAGGGAGGAACTCTGGAGGGAATGTGTCTTGTTAGCTCTCTGTGACCTCTGACTTTTTAGTGGCAATGAAATTAGGAGAAAACCCAGAACAAGTCTCCTGAATGTAAATTACTTTTGACTTTGCTGAGGTCTAAGGACTTTTCCCCATCTTTTATCCTTCCATCTCAGAGCTTGTAAAAATCTTTCCAATCATGCTCAGCTTTTGTGGCAAGGTGATCCTGCAAAATGCTTAAAACTACTTAAAAAACATATAAAATCACCCCTTTTCCACCAAGGCGTGCCGGTATTCAATCCACAAACCCTTTCCACCCATTTCCGTTGTTGTCGACCTTGCACAAACAAAATTCCTCGTCCCAAGGTTGTAACCACTGATTTCACTACCACAAGAAACTCACCAGTGATTCATAGATACAGCCCACAGATTCGATCCACTGTGAGTTTCTTTGGTTAGTTTGCAAAACTGGAGAAGTGGCCTGATTTTCAGATGGCACAAAGACGCCACAGACCACACAGTAATGGTGAGAAAAGAGCAGCTTGTCCCAGCTTTCAACATCAAGTGTCCAGGTGAAATATTTGTGCTCACTCACAGCTGCAATTCCCAAAAGTCAGCACATCTATGAGGTCAAAATGCTTTTAAATGTTTTGTGCCCAAAGTCCAGCCATCTTAAGACACCTCGGAGCATTTACTGGGAACAGTCATGGAGCTTAAAATCTGGGACTCTCCACCAGTTGCTCTTAGAACTGAAGAAGCTTCTCGGATGAGAGGTGAAACGTCTTCAAGGAAACTTAAAGAAGTCCAGGCGCTTTTCTTTCCAAGCTCCTTAGACTACAGCTAAGAGGTTTTTTTAGTGTGTATCGTCACATTTTTCACTGCAAATCTTTTGTCTCATAAAACTTTTTAGTCTATGCTACAAAAGTCCTTGAAGCCCAGAAACTGTTAACAACACATCAGACCACTGCATCAGCTTTGTAGTTCATGTTGTGTTAATCCTGCACACAGCACCCTGATACTGTATATCCTCTCAGGTGTTTGTTCTTGTGTAGATGAGCTACGCCATGATGTTTGTCTACTAAAACATAAAGTGTTTGAATGTATGAATGTATCACCTTAAGTCTGACAGTACTGAAATGCAGACTTATGAACCTTAATCCTGTTAATGTGTAGAAGATATCTTGATCTTCAGCTTTTACAAGGATTATAGCCAGTGGATCTGTGCTACAGGGTAAATATAGGTCGTGTTTTTCATTCAAAGTCTAGCAAATGAGTAGATATGAAACTCCACAAACACCCCAGCTTTCTTCAGTGTCCGTGGGATGGGGAACACTGGTGGAACAGTCTTGGTTTTGCAACCACCGCCCTGCTCTGTTTCTCCGAGTCCATGTTCAGTTGATCTTCCTGCGTGCAGATTCTTAAACGCCAGTTTCAAGTTTGTTATTTCCCTTCACCTGCACTTGTAAAAGCTTCCTGAACTGTAACCTTCTTTTGCTACATCTGATAAACTCAGTAACCCCTCGAGTCTTTTGGGCTTTAAAGACCTCCGCTTCTTCCGAATCATCTCTATCTCCAGCAACACTGCGAGTCTCGTCTTCAGCTTGCAAACACACTCCTTATCAAGTCCTGCAGAGCAAGTCCAGAAGAACGCTATGTTTCTTGTGCATCCTGTGGTCCCCGCTGACCTTAAGATTGCACAGCGTGTGTTTCTCTTCAGGCCTTCAATCCTGTGGAGGCTCCAGGTGACTCTCACTTGAAGATGTCAGGCATTCAAGGAGAAATTCTGCAAAAGTGCAGATCTCGCAGGCTTCACCTCCACCCACTGCGGCAGGTTTGTCTGTGCTTCTTTTATTCCTTTAAACTGATCCGAGACCTGCTTGCAGAGTGCAGACTAGTAGTGGTCATTATTGTCCCAGCAGGCCTCGCAGAAGTTGAGGAAACATTGCAACAGATAGGAGCTCAGTGAAGACCTCAGAGGTTGAGCAGTGAAACTGTTCTTCACACCAGAGACTGCTGCAGGAAGCCATGGCAGCAAGCTTACGTAAACCACAATGTTACTTCCTGGAACACAATATCAGCTTTTGTTTTTCATCTCCGAGCTCATGTTTTCTTTGCCCTGATACTCAAACATACTGAATAAGCGAGATTAACTTGGCTCTAATCTTTCAGTTAGAGGTGAACTAACATATTATGTGGTATCCTACTGAAGGCCCAAATAACACTATTCACTGGCTCACACAGATGCATCCACTCACCTGAAGGTATGAATGCAGCCCATACACGTGCTCTGCGAGCTTAAATTAGGAAATGACACAGCAATTATCTGTGTGCAGGCACCACTGTGTGCTGTTTCTCTTCAGCCCATCATCTTCTGTGTGAACTTTCGCTCTGGTGTTTGTGTCAGTATTACCACCCCTTATACTGCTATGCTGCTGATCCTGTTTTAGGCAGATGTGATTAACCCTTTGAAGGCAAATGCAGAATGCTGAAACTCCAGGAGGATGAAATTATTCCATTTATGTATGTATTTATATTTATTATTTATTTCTTACATTTGACAGATTTAGCAGGTAATTTAAGTTGTGTTACTTGGAAAATTCCGACTTTTTTTTGTTTGTATTATTTGAAGGGGTTTTATCACAGTTTTCCTTAATTTCTCTCATATATACACTCACCAGACACATTAGCAACTGATTGCTGATCAAATATCTTATCCTCCAATCAATGCATTTACACATGTAGACAACAAAGATGTCCATCCCTTTATAATCACAGTGTGCCCATCTTCTGATGGCTGCTTCCAGCAGGGTAGCGCATCATGTCATAAAACCAGATTTCAATCCACCAGAGTGCATTTGGGATGTGGTGGAACGGGATCAAATGTGTGACTGCTCAGAGGCTCAATTTCACAATTTTTTTTCTATTCTTGGCTTTCTATGACATCAGAGGGAGGGGATGTCCCTAATATGGTCATATCAGACATAATGCACTGAAGGCCCACCCATCTATTGTTTGTGACGGGCAGCCAATCAGAAGAAAGGCAGTTTAAAGGAGAGAAGCTAAACCAGAGGACCCAGTACAAGTTAAATAAGGATTATTTGGAACTGTTGGTCAGATTAAGCTACTTTTTTTTTCTTTTGTTTTTTGCATTGTGGTCTAAATACCTTTACATGAGAATAAATTGTAGTATTTCATCCAACTCTGAAATAAGAGGAAAAGGGAAGGAAAGATAAGAAGACAAACACAGTGAGAAAGATAAAAAGCAAAGTTTTTTATACACTTTAATTAAAGCACTAGGACCTGCATTATATAGCCAGTATTTGTGATAAATCCACCATTAAAAATGTATTGCAGTAGTCACATCCCATCTTGTTCAAATCATTAGCATCATTAGTCAGATTTATAAATAATCAGCTTTGTCCCAACAAAACCACCTCAAGTTATACTTGTTATTAATCACTTGTTCTACAGTTTTCAATAGTCTGGTCAATCCAGTCCAGCAAGGGTATCCTTTGATCCCCTTTTATTTCAGAGGGGAGCCCATTCCAACAAAAGAAGAGATTAACAGCGCTCATGGGTGACTGAGAGCAGCAGCTAAGCAGATTTACTTTTCAATTACTTGGAGGGTAGAAACGTTTTGTAAGCAATCTCCCACTCCCCCCCCATCTTATAAAATCCATGTTTCTAGTATGGAAACCAACTGAGATTATGAAAACCAGAAAGTTTTTTTTCTAGTTTAATATTTCTTAGTGGAAAGTGTAGATACGACATAATCTAATAGACATGAAAACATACACTGTAAACAAAAGATGGACAAAGCCAGTAGTTTCGATTTTCTGAAATCTGAACTTTAGCATTTTGGCCACAATTTTATTTATTTATTTTATTTTATTTTTTGGTGTGAGAAGTGATCATATGTAGACTGAAGTACAGGTGTATGGGATAGCACTAATTAGCAGGTATGTCTCTAAGTAATAAAATACTCAAAAGTAATCAAACCATAGTTTCAGGTTCTAAACATGTTAATTTATTCCCTTTCAGAGCCTCAAGTGGTCATTAGAGGAACTGCATTTCCTAGCCCTTTTCCTGTTCTCTTGCCGCATAGAGAAAACGGAGATCAGGAAAGCTAATTATTAAATATCTGGTGCTAAAAACAGAGACAACAGCAACACTGACTTGTTCTCAGCAGGTACACATTTTTAATACTCAACCATGATTCAGCACATTACACTGAGGAGCAGCTGATGGGTTTAACACAGGTAAAGCAGGAGTACATCTGAAACCCTTTAGCCTGTCTGCGCCCTCATCGCCCAGCCAGAGACATACAGTATTTACATGAACCTACAGGATCTGCATGGTCAAACATGAAGTCTGTGGTAGCAGGGCTTGAGTTTATGTACAGGATTATAACAACAGGCTTGGAGAAATTTTGGAGTTGCAGGTTACAGGATGCTTCACGACACAATGGTTTACAGTATATTAAGCACAAGTCCATACACTTACAGCATAAACAGTATAAAAAGAACCACCAGGGTCCCTGATGGACCCTGTTAAAATAGAGCAATGTCGCCATCTTCTGGTCAGATCACACATCTGCTCAGAGAGCAACAGAACAGACAACGTTAAACTTCACCAGCTCGGCTATCTAATTCAGTCAAGAATGAATGCAGAACACGTACTATCTAAATGCAGAAGTAGCAGCTAGCTAACCGTCTATCTGAGCACCTGTCTATTTATCTATCTAGAGCCAGTACAAAAAGATATTTACGACCCAACAGTCAGCTTCCAATGGCTTTAAAAGGAGAGTCCTGTACAATTTTAAAGGACCATACCAATGTTTTTGCACATTTTAGCTCTTTAACCACAAGTGTAGTACGCTTAATGCAGCTGTGGACTTATTTCTAAACAAGGTTGTTGTCATTCAGCCACCGTTTCCTTTATTTTCCTGCTCAGAGAAATCAATGAGCAGACTCCTGAAGCTGTTTTTTCTATGTTGTTATCATAGGATGAGCACCTTGGATTACCCCCTCAACTACTTTGACAAAATATCTACACATAAGACATTTACTGTGATGGATTTTGATTTTGGATTGCACAGAAATCAGTTGCTTTGTGGGACACTCGAAATGCTTTTGAGAAGGGTGCGACATTTTATGAATGAAATGTGAAACAAATAATAACACATTAATCACAGTAGCAGGGGTTTTTCTTTTTGACCAGGTTTTAGCCACAGCCAAAAGAAAATCATTGGCATTATTATAAAACTGTATTTTAACCATTTTTTAAATTTATTTTATTGTTGTTATTAAAGGTTCTGGCATAATAGAAAAATGCATACATTTCTATAATATAATGTAACACGCAATGATTAAATTTCTCATATGTATTTCAATTATTCTGATTTCCTATTGCTTGTATTGGGTTAGTCTAAGTTTGTGTGATATTTGCAGTAAGATGCAAATATCATTGCTCAAGATAAAGCACATAATAATCCCTTACTTTACTAGTACATCATCATTAAGATAGAGGTCTGTCCATAAATATTTGGACAATAAGACTTTTTTTGTAATTTTGCCTCTGCACACAACCGCAGTGGATTTTCAATCAAGCAATCAATATGTGATTAAAGTGGAGACTCTCAGCTTTAATTCAGGGGGTTTTACAAAAGTATTCCATTAACTGTTTAGGAATTACAGCCATTTTAAAACATATTAACTGGACAAACCAACATTATTTTCAATATAGCAGTTGTTTTTAATTCTTGGATCAAAGCCCCGCCTGAAGTCTAAAACCTATGGACAACATCAAATGCTGCGTTTCCTCCCTTGCAAAGTTCTGACAGGACTTTATAATGAGTTGTTTCTCTCCTTCTTCATACATTTGTCTTCCCATCATTCTGGCACAAGTTAATCTTGGTTTAATCTGTCCCTTTGTTTTCTGGCAAAGCCTAATCTCGGTTTCTTGTTCTTGAGAGTAATCAGAATGTCCCAGATTGCTGATTTGGCCATTCCTAAAGTTTTTCTTATCTCTCTGATGGGTTTATTTTGGTTCTTCAGCCTAATGATGGTCACCTTCACTTTCATTGCTTTGTGCCTTAAGTGTTTCAGTGAACAGCTACCAAATGCAGGGTCAACACTTAAAATCAACTTTAGATCTTTTATCTGTTTAATTTATCATGGAAAAATTGGGGAACTGCCCTATCTGGTCATGAGACTGTTAGTCAGTCAATCGTACAGTAACTTTGTACTAATAATTCTGGAACAGTTGATGCAAAAGCCTTTTTTACTACAATAATCAGACAGTCTCCTGTAAGCAGAATGTTGGCAACAGTGGGAAGGAAGAACTCCATTTTACCAGCAAGAGACCTCCGGCACAACCAGGATCAGGGAGAGGCCGTGATTGGTTGAAAGGAAGGAAGATAAAGGAGATTACAGAGAGACTGGCTCAGTAAGGCATTAATAAGCACTTTAAAAAGGACAAATAAGGCTAATCTATCCAAATAAGGAATACGCTAATGGAGAATATGTGTAATCTAAAGTGACCTCATTTGTAATAAATGCACTAAAACATGCTAAATCAGTGGCATGGTCCTGAGTTAAGTAGCTTAGTCATGGGTCCAAATGAACAACTGCACTTTCACCAGTAAAGGTATAAGACAACAGCCTGAAGAGAGAAGCCCTGTTTGAAAAAGAAAACCACATCTGGATTTTTATAAAAACCTAATGTGGGACAAGCCTCGCCTGCTGCGAGGAGTTTGGAGTGTATCTACATTAATCATCTCAAAGGGACGTTGGTGATAGTCAGTCAGCCTTTGTACTTGATATTTTGCTCTTTTTCTTAAGCTCACACAATGTAAATAGGTGTTAGCATAGATTCTTGTGTGACCGTCTTAAAATTTTCCCCCCAGAATATTTTACGTGAGCAGTAGATTCCTTAAAATACATGCAATTCTGATTTTTTTTTTTATTTTCAGTAAAAGGCCCTGATCGGCGTGCTGATAAATCTGTCGACCCGTTTCGCTTAAAACGGGCTGAAACTCACACGTCAAGCACCACAAATGACCCGCACAGCTCAGGAAAGCCTGCCCACAGCACACACCCGCATTCACAGAGACTGAGTTCAGATTTGACAGACGGCCGTTTGCACTGACTGAAGTTTGGGAGCATCTTTCTTTTCTTTTCCTCATCCTTTAACCCTCCTCAGGCGGTCACATGGCACAGGTGGTAAGCCAATGGCACGGCCTCAATCAGACCAGAATTTGTGTGTTTGCGTCCTCTGCCCGGCGTGTGTGTTTGTTTTTGTTGTGTGAATGATGAGCGTGTGTGTGTTTAATCTCACTGATTTTATTTGATGGCTGCTGATCGTATGTGTGTTTGCCATGCGTGTGGAAGGATGCATCTTTGCCCTCGCTGTGCGTGTGTGTTATGTCGTTGTGCGGCAGATCTTCTTGTATGTGTGCGTTTGGCGCCTCTGGGCGTGCTCGCGCATTGATGACCTCATCGATCCAGCTCCTGAAGCGGCTGACTCGTGTGTAGAGTGCAGGTGAGGAGGGATCGGCGCAGCCGTAACCCCCGGCGACAACACCAGTGAGGATCCATCGACCTGTCTCTGCCTGACACACTAACCCACCTCCAGAGGTACCCTGGCAACTGTCGTCATGGAGGAGGCTGGTGTCTGGAGGACTGCCAGCACACAGGGTGCCATGACTGGAGAAACTGTTGCCATAGCGCTTCTTACATTGCCATGATGACATCAGAGGGACCCAGGAAGCAAGAACAGAGTCTAGAAGAAGAGAGAAAGGACAACAGGGTTACAGATACTAAAGCAAACAGCTGATTAAGGCAACGCTACAGGTATAAACATGTTTTTTATACTCATTTTGGGCCGTGGTGTATAACATGTTAGACCGAAGTGCTGTGTTTAAGCACATGAGAGAGTTCCAACAGAGCATGCTCACATCTGCAATCGATAACTTATAAACTGATTTTAGAAATAGAACATAAAGTCATCTGTCTGCCCGGCTGGTCTCATGTTCATCTCCGATGTCTGACCATCTTTCAGGTGTGTTTAGAAGAGTGGCATAGGGTGGCACCGACCCTTCCTGAACCCCACCAAAGCCAGTGGACTAGAGTACCGTTAATCTTATAATCCCCAAAACCATTGGATGAGAGCATGGACAGAGCCAGCAGGAATGTTACTGATATACATTTATTCAAGTATTTGTACTATGCTGCATTCTGATTTTACTCCATCACATTCTGAATGCAAGTATTCAACTTCATACTCCATTTACTTAACATTTAAGTTACTTATAACTTTGCAGATTAATTGCATTATTATAGCTCAAGCTACTGAGGAAAATATATAAGTAATTAAAATCATCAACATATCACTAAATCAGTCATTAATAATAATAATAATAATATTATACTAATACTTTACTAAGTTTGGTCTTTTGCTGCTGTAGCCCATCTGCTTTAACTATGGTTGGATAAAGGTGTTGTTGGTATTCACTGTATGAACGACTAATCCTTATAGTAAGAATCTGACAATATGTTTAAACAAAGTCTTGAAAATTGTTCTGTGATCAGTACCTTAATTTTTCAGTTATTTTGTTCCTCACAAATGTACAACTTTAATCTCTTTCTAAATTGTCACATTTTTCCTCACTGTATGTTATCATAAAAATGTAATCACTTTGTGAATACCTTCAGTTCGAAATATCGCAACAAAATGAAAGAATAATTTTGAATCTGGCTTTATCCAATATTTATATTTCTGCTTTGGAAAAAGTCTGCAAATTAGAGCATTTTTAGAAAGATTACAGCGGCTCTGTGAAGCCGTTATTATGTGGGGAAAAAACCCCCACAAGCTTACAGGCTTAGTTTACCTTGTTAGTATTCTAATGTAAGCCCTAATTTTTGCTAATTAGCACCCGATGGTACAGAAGCAGCTGATGGAAATGCCATTGTTGTACAAGTATTTGAACAAAGACAATGAAACGGGATGGGTTCTCTAGAGTTATTAAAATTCATCTTGTGGGAGGGCTTAGATGTGTGTGTGTCATGTTTGGTGTTTTTTCGTTGCCTTTTGTGTTGCGTAGCCTGATGATTGATGTGCATTTTGCAAAATTTTTTTGTCAGTATGAATTAGCTCTACCGCATGTGATAACTGAGACAATTCTTTTTCATTTTTAAGCAGCTGTTGTAACTGGCTTCACTAGACAACAGATAAAAATGCACCTTTAGAGCACGTCATGACTCATTTATAGTTATTTTCCTATTGGTCAATTAGCACTTTCACTGTTAATTAAACAAAATCAAATCACAGGGAATGAAATGAAATGCAGTTTCCTGTTAATCCATGTACCACTGAGGGCTAGTTTCATCAAACACTGCATGTATTAACCACATGGTGGCGCCAGAGGAAAGGTTTGGAAATCATTGACGTCATTAGGATTCATTCGCATTGGAAAATGGAAACCTGTATTAGATTTCATAGTAATTTCATAGTAATTTCATAGCAATCCGGCCACATACTGTTGGGGTTCTGGTCCTGACACTAGTCCAGCTCCTCTGCTCTCTCATTTATATCCTGTCCTCTATAAAATACTGGTGTGAAGATTTGCTGATTTTCACTGTTTTATACGTTTGTTTGTTGAATGTCGGACTTTTTCATTAAAGATATTACTACAGATGTAACTGAACAGATTTTAACAATAAAAGTGTTTCTGATTTGTAGCCCAGCACCCTCTATAAAACTTACTAGTCAAAGTGAACCTCAAAAATTCCACAATTCCAGGTTATTCTTACACTGCTGCAAATGATTTGTGCACCTGTGTTGAAACACACTATTTACAAACTGTTTTTTTTTTTTATGTATGCTCTCCTCCACCCAGATGTTTCATCTAAAACATATTTTCAGACTTTATCTTTATATAACTGCCTACCTGGACCCGTCCATCCAGCTGTAACCGTGACCACACAAGAAGATGGTGTAGTTCCTCCTGAGTCTGTGTCAGCGGCAGGAAGGCATGCTGCGTTGGTGTTGGGGTCAAAGGTCAGACAGTGATTCTTTGTGCTAGGTAGCTTAAGCAAAGCCAGATCGTGTCCTCCGCTCTGACCCTTAAACTTCCTATGAACCACCACCTGTTCCGGAGTGAGACGCCGCGCCGACCCCCCAACTATCACCACGTACCGGGACGGATCACCGCCAAACCTTCAGGAGAGAGACAGAAGCAACTTAAGAGCGATTTACACTCGTATATTAGCGTGTTCAGTGGTTCCACTGCAGTTTAGATTTATTAATTATTGCTTTGGATTTACCTGGTGACACAGTATGCAGACGTCAGGGCCCAGCAGGGGCTGATCAGAGTGCCACTGCAGAGAGGACTGCTGTCTTCTTCCTGAGACCGAAGCCACACAGACACCTGCCATGGCCACGTGGTCCTGAGCAAGAAAAACCAAGAGATCAAAACTCCTTCCTGCTTCTCTTTTTGATCTTCGAAAGTTCACTTTGTTGTTGCCCATTCAAATTAACTTTTGTTCAACATACAGATGTCAGTCGAACCAAAAGAACCACAAAATATGTGATGTTTTCCAAACCAGAAGCAAAGGTTTGTGCTAGAGTCACCAGCTAACCAAAAATTTCATATGTCTGTGCTCTGGGAGCAGCGGGTCAGCAGCATTGTTGTTATTAAATGTTCTGGCATAATAGAAAGATGCATACATTTCTGTCATATAATGTAACACGCAATGATTAAACTTCTCATATGTATTTCAATTATTCTGATTTCCTATTGCTTGTATTGGGTTAGTCTAAGTTTGTGTGATATTTGTGTATATATAGTATACAAACTATTATAAACTAAGCGTATTAGAAAACCTGTTTTTAATAGTATTAGTCCTGTAAGTCTTGCATGTGCTGTGTGCTGAGACTTCTGTGAAGGCCACAGGTTGCATGAATAATCCAGCGGGGCTGGAAGGTGAGCAAAATGTTTTGAACCCTGTCTATCCAGTTAAGCCACAAATGAGAATATTTTCAAGAATATTTCAGAGAAAATGGTCTGAGAAATGAAGTGAAACAGGTTTAAATTTTCATTACTACCATTTTACCTGATTTTTCCCCCCTACCCGAGTATGTTTTCCTCTCCCTGATTCCTCCTCTTGCCATCTTCCTCCGCTAGCTTCCTCAGCCCACAGCTCAGCTCTTCAGGCTTAGTCTGTGCCACTGATTCTCGTGGCATGACGTCACACCGCACCCCTGCATCCTCCCTGCGTCTGCAGCCCTGGATGCTCTGGCCCAGAGAGGGACACTCGCCTAGGAACTCCTCCTTCCCTGTGCACCTCACCTGGTCCAGGTGGACTGGTCCTTTCCCCTGACCGAACCCTCCAGCTGCGACCGCTCGACCACTGGGGATGACACACATTCAAGAAGATGTGACACTATGGGATGTTTTAGTTTTTACTAAAACTGTCGTCTCTCATTCACCCAGACAAACATTAACCTGTGTCCAAGCTGTCTGCACACCACGGCTGCGTTCAGATCATTCCAGCCTGAGTCGCAAATACTTCCCCAGTCACCATGGAGATACACTTCGACTCGACCTTCCTTCCTGCTGCTGCCACCCACAAGACGCACCAGGGGACCTAACCAAAAAAAAAGAAAAAAAGAAAAAGAACACTCATTCATATTCATGTCTGTGCATCTACAGGGACGGAGGTAGCTGTATGTCCGCTGACGGTGTTAAATGTCATCCAGTGTCTCTTTATCCGGCCGCTGTTCTCATTCTAATGGACTGTGTGTGCCAACAGGGGAAGCAGGACCTCTGGAGAGCAGAGCCAGTAACATTGCTTTATTTTCACAGCTGTCACCATGTGACATGTAAACCATTTGGACAGAAAAACACCAGTGTAAACAAGGAAGGCAGGCAGCATGCGAGCAGTGTTCTGCAGAGACAGCTTGCCCTTTTGTGGCAAAATAAATTGCAGCGCCACCAAACTTCTGCAGTGCGGTGCAATGATACTCCTGGTTTTGCTGGTTTATTTCTTCCACTATATGTAAAAGAAAATAAACTCTTTAAAACTGTGATTATGTTCTAAGACAGGAAACATATCTTTGTAAATTTAATTCAAGTTATTATTTTCAAAACCTGATCTTTATTTTTGCCCACACAAACACTGGGTACGAGTGGCTTAAAGGGTGAGGAGGAGAGCTCTGGAGGTTTGCCAGTTTGGGGAAATAAATCTAAGTGGTGAGTGCTGCTGCTGAGATGCCCTTCAGCAAGACACCCAGTCGCAGAAGTTGTTCACAGCAAAGACTGTATATAAATGATGTCTGTAGCTTATGTAGTGTCACCTACTGGAAGCCTTACAGTTGGTTTAAACTTCTGCATTGAATCTGCACCGTATGTGTGTCATAACTCCCCTCAAACAGCCTGCAACTACTGCGATTAGCCTGTTCATTACTGCAGATTCCGCCTGTGCATTTCCAACTATTGATAATTGATAATAAAACCCTGCAGTTTTATTATCGTTTATCAGTTATCATTGAGAAAATAACAGCCATCGCCTCAATGTAAGGTCTCACAGATGTCAGCATCTGTCAATTCCTGGTGGCGCTCTGCTGAAACTATCAGGTAGGATGTGATAGAATGTACAAAAAAGTGGAAAAACTTGAGTGACAAACATGTTTGCCTCAAAAAAAAAATGCCCATAACACAGAGTAGGGGTCCAGCAGCGATAAACATCCCAGGAATGTATTTATTTACTTGACGCCCGTCACTCAAAAACATCATGTGATGCTACCAGAGTGCATTGGAGGTGTGTAGAGAGCAGATCCTGAGGACACCCTTGAGGAAATTATCCTGAAAGTTAAAAATGTTTCAGAATTTAAAAAACTAAATGGCTGATTCAACCTTAAACTACCGCATGACATCATCACCATCGCTCACCTGTGGAAGGTGCGATGACGGGCACCTCATTAGTCTCCTCGTCTGACCTTCCTCTGCAGCGAACACCGACGTCCTCGCTGTGGGAGCAGTCGGTCCGTCCCCAGATCCCATGTTGACAATCCAGCAGCGAGGTTTCAGATCCCTCGCACTGGACATCGTCCAGGAGGATCAGGCCGACGCCCTCGCCAAACGTCCCATCGGATACGACCTCAGCGTGACCCCTGAAAATGGACAAGCGTTTATCGTCTACTTATCAAGTGTTCAGAATGCAAACAGCAGTCTTTTTAGTTGTAACTGTAGCAAAAGAGTGCAGGTGCAAACACAGGGTTTTTAGAGCATTTTCACTGAAAACAGCTGCATGCAAAAAGATAAAAACTGTGTTCATACCTGTAACCCAGCTGCCTGCAGACCACCTCTGCATGCTGCTGGGTCCAGTGGTCGTCACACACCGTCCCCCAGTCACCGTTATGAAACACTTCGACTCGGCCCTCCCAGGGACTGTCTCCTCCAACTAGACGCACCACACCGTCTGAAACGTTTTGTGGTTATAAGCAAAAATCAGATCCTCTTTTCGCAAAGGGAGGATTCTGTTTTATAGATGCTACATCTAAAATTAATATTAAAATGTATTTTTTGGCTTAATTATTGATCGAAGTTTGGCCACATGAATTGATGTGTTACTGCTCAGCTCACATAAATCCTGTTTCAACTCGTCACAAACAGGATGTTGCTGCTCTATGCAGTAATGTTTTATTGATGTTCGGAGCCCGGCGGCTATAAATAGCAGCTTTAAGCTCATCAGTGAGTACAATAGCTATGTGTGACTGTGGATGTGTGTGTGTTTGGGTGCGTGTACCTGTATAAGGGCTGCAGGACACCCCAGCGTCCTCCATGTGGTCACAGTTGTGCTGCTCCCAGTCGCCATGAGGACACTGATCCAGGAACAGCTCGTTTCCTGTGCATTTCACTGCATCCAGCAGGATGGGACCTGAACCCTGACCGAAGTGAGCCCAGGACCAGGCCTTCGCCACACCACTACAACACACACACACACACAGAAGGTTTTTCAGAAGGTTACTTAAGATAAGATAGTATATTGTCTATATGCTATATATACGCGCTAATATATACTATATGTCTAAGATAGTATATAAGTATATCGTCTATTGTATATTGAGGGAAAAATCTATATTGATGGCAGTTTTACTTAAGCAAAGGGATCAGATAAAATACTGTGAGCCAGCCAAACAGTGGATAGTACAAAAATGTCTTTCCTACAACATTTGCCATCGATAAAGCTACACAGTGTCGCACAAAATGATCAACTTTCCCGGGAGGATGATTCATCGACACAACGTCTGTCAATTCACTGGATATAAACCTGAAAAACACAACTAGGAAAAAAAATATATATAAGATACTCTTTGAATAAATAAAATCATCCAAAATAATGAACTGCTTTATGCGGTGATGTCGTCTTAATGCCAGCTTGCTATAAAAAGGCCTTTTAACCTAAAAATAGCATGCATTGTTAAAAATAAAAATAAAACATATAAAACTACAAAATGTTGCAGGAAAACCATCAACTAACTACTGTTATTTATAAATATGGAAAAATAGGAGAAATCAGAGGGAAGCAGGGGAAAGGTTGGAAATTATCTATAAATGATTTTATAAAGTGAAATTTATTCGGTACAACTTCTTAATTTTTAGTCAGTCCCCTTTTACAGATTCTGAACACTTTGCCATCAGATGTTAAAATTTTAATTCACAGGCAAAATTATGGCTTAATCAAAAGCAGACATGTGGTTGCTGTTGCTGTTTTCTAACTGTTTGATCTTATATTTGTATTGATATATTGTGTCTTTAAAAAGCCTAACCAGGGACAAGGTCTGCGAATTAGCTGTGGCTAAAAGTCCTATATGCACTGTATAGTTGCGTTTTATTTAAATGCACCAGTGTTAACATGCATTGTATAAATATTGTATAAATTTTACAAATAAACATTGTATAAATAAAATACAAATACAGGTAGTTAATGTATACTGACCATTCATGATTACAGCCTCTCAGATATAATTTGGTGAATTTTTAAAAATTATTTTCTTTTATATGAATCATTTAAGATTTATTAGTGAATTATTTATTAGTGTAATAATTTACTTTTTTAATCAGTTAAAAAAAACTAAAAAAAATGGTAAAGCCCTCTTTTTGCATTCATTACATACATTAAATTGCTTTTACTTCTACATTTTCCTCATTACATTTAAAAACTTCCACTTCCAATTAAAGTACTAAATGCAGACCTCTTACTTGTAATTGATTATTGTCACAGATTTGAGTTTTTCTTCCTCCGCTGTTTGTTCACAGGGAGGAGGAGTGTTAGAAAAACCTGCCAGCATGAAAAGTGTCTAAATGTTTGACACAAATTCTCTATCTACTGCAGAGCAAAAAATAAAAAAATACAATCCATGTGGGGAAAAACAAATCGAGTTTGCTTCGTTTTGTCTTTGCGTGTCAAAACACATCAGCGCACAGCTGTACACAGCTGTGTGGGAACCTGTGCATCAGTGTCAGGACATCTATTATTTACAGACACGAACACAGATGGTGAGGTGTCCCCCGCTGTTTCAGGAGATGAAATGCAACCTCGTGTTAAACATGGAGGAAGTTCTTTCTCTTCGCAGCTACAAGCTCACTTTCTTCTCCTCTGTGTGTGAGGAAGTGTTTCCAAGATGAGACAAACTGCAATCTGAATTTATGCTCTGCTGGAGAATCCTGAACATTTCCAGCTTACTCAGCAGCATCTGATAAATAATTCAATTTTAACTCATTTTTTTGGATTTTAAAGATACTGGCAGCTTCTGTTTGTCAAGTGATTAGTGAAAATACCTGAGCTGAATGTTCCCTATATGTGTGTCATCCAAAAGGGCCCACTAATTCATACCTTTTCAGGTGCCACACTGCAAACCTCTAAATCTTGTGTGATTGTGGTGCCATTACAGGTCTTTCCACTGAGAGAGAGACATATAAACGCCTGCCAAAGCAAAAGGTGCAGTCAAAAAGTTGTGCAACTCCACACATAAAAAGCGTAAACTGGACCGGATTTACATTTGGCTGCTATCCCCCTGAAGGTCGTCTCCTTGAGCAGCCCTGCAACAACTTGCACACTTGGGATATGTGCTGGATCTCCTCCACTGAGTCAAAAAGGCGACACTTTAAGGACAAAGTCACAGGGAGCCAAATCGGGCATCTAGGGCAGGTGGTGTGATACATTTGCTTTGGCTAATAAAAATCCTGCATTTCCAATGTGCTGTTTGTGCTTTCTCCATCAGACACATCAAGCAGTTACAGTAGTCTAGATGCAGTCAGGGACCCTGGGGGAGTTCAATTCACAGCACACAACCCCATGTTCATATACCCTACTCAAAAAATTAAGGGAACATTCAAACATCACAGTATACACAGCGGTAATTAAACTTCAGGGGTATCAATCTTTCCAATTAGGAACCATAAACCACTGTGAAGCCATTTCATCTGCTTTAGTGCAAATGAAATTGACAACAGGTGCACTGGCGAGGCAACAACACCACTCCCAAAAAGGGAATGGTTTTGCAGGTGGTGGCCACAGAATACTACACTCTGAGTGTTGTACAGATGGTCCAGTTCCTTCAGGGTGGGGTATCTATACGTGCCGTCACAGGAAGGTTCACTGTGTCTCCGGGCTGTTACAAGAGGAGAGCTGGGCAAGGCTATAGAAGGCCAGACCAGCAGCTGAACCAGTATCTGCTTCTTTGTTTGAGTACGATTGTACAATCAGGAGGATCACTGTCAGAGACCGACACAGGGACCTCCAGCGGGCTTCTCAAGTTCATTCTTCTGACATAACTGTCACAAACAGACTTTGAGGGTTGCATGGGCACTCATGTTCTTTTGGCAGTGCCAGTGGCACCCAGTTCTCTTCACCAATGTGACATGAACATGTGACAGACATGAAAGAGTCTGGAGTTACCGCTGTACACATTATGCTGCCTGCTACTTTAGCAGTACACTTATCCCCTGAAAACTGTTTGGCCTCTTATTCGTGAGCAGAGACCGAGCTGGTGACGATCCTTGACATGAAAGTCGGGTCAGCTTGCCAGGTGGTGAGAACAGGACATACAGGGAGTGACCTAGAAATAGCAGCAGTTCTGGACCCGGTCCAGAGGTGCACAAGGAGAAGACCTTAAAGGGGATAGAAACCCAATTTAAAACAGGCATAGTGTTTGCTTTTTTCATTTGTACATTTGTGTCTCTGTGACCTGAGACTCATAATTTAACCTTTAAACTTGGACAAAGATCAAAATGTTACCATACATCTGTTGAGTAGTTGTGGTGGAGGTGTGAACGTACCCAAAACCAAGCTGTCTGCACACCACCTCTGCATCCCTGTCGTCCCACTGGTCATCGCAGATAGAGCCCCACCTTCCTGCACGAAACACCTCCACGCGACCTTCAAAGTCTTCCTCACCTCCAACCAGTCGCAGAGGAGGGCCACTGCCTGAGAGGAGTTTAAAAGATGGCATGAGATCCAGCAGCATCCACCTTGAATGCTCTCACACACATTTTATTGGAAACGAATCGCTCTGTGCCTCTCAGGTGTGGGACGAAACATTCAGGTGTGTTTGCCATGACATTGTGGAAGTCACACTGACCTTCTGGTGGCGCACACACCACTGCTGCTTCGTTTCCATGGCTACAGTCACCAGTGACGAACATCCTGCTCCGGCACTTACTCAGGGTGTTCTCATCACCGCGGCAACCCAGACGTTCGTAGTGAAATAGGCCAGAGCCCGAGCCGAACTGAGAGTGCTGCAACGCTGTGCCGATATCGCTGAAAATAGAAACGTCACCGGTGAGAATGAATTAAATTTTTACATCAGTCACACGTCACTGCAACTCTTAACAGATGTTTCATCCAACCTACCCCAGACCCAGCTGTCTGCAGATCACACTGGCATCCCGGTCTGCCCAGTGAGAGTCGCACACCGCTCCCCACTGGCCGTTCAGGTAAACCTCAACTCGCCCGCTGCCAGAGATCGAGCTGCCAACCAGACGTGCAGCACCTAAAATTGTAAACACACAAGTTTTAATGATCAGAAAACTCAAAAATTCACAATGGCGACATAACACTTAACACAAGCATATAATAAAGATAATTCTGACATAATAACCCAAATAATCATTGACTGTTTAGTTTAGACTGTATTTACAGTTCACTACAGACTCGTCTTCACAGGCATCACACATACTGTGAAGTTAACCCCTCATCAAGGTGTTAGTTATGATTCAATTATAAGATTATGATCGTATCTCTGGCAGCGCTCCACTGTTTGATTCAGTATTCAGCACTGAACACCTCTACATCACTTTATCAAGCATTTGTCTGTTGACACACCCTGCAGACAAACATTAGCATTCCTTTGAAGTTTTGTTTCAGGTGTATCTAAAACCAACAGTCATCCTTTAAACTCGTTTGTCCAGAGGGGAATATCTGTCTCTTCAAATGCTAATCCCTCCAATACATCCAACAGCTCGTAATCATCTGTGCCTGTCTGTTGTTTCATAGCAATATAGAGCTATACAAAGCAGTGATAATAAACTTGCTTTCCCAGCAGGCCACTTTTGCAAGGTGACATAAAACCAATAGCCTGTT
>VVHJ01063133.1:33264-43319 GCA_015107715.1 Tylochromis polylepis | reverse complement strand
TGCCCATGGTACTATTAATAAATAAATATTAATGGGTCTGGTATGTTCCAATGTGAGCCACGTGGGCTGGGTTATTTTTTTAAGTGTGTGCTAAGGGAGGCAAAATAGAAAGGGCGCATCTCCGCCTCTGGGGAAAATGTATGTGTATCAGCTCTCTGTACGTGTGTATGTATGAGAGAGAGAGGGCGTGTGTGAGTGTGTGAATACTTTAGTTTCTCCCCAAACGCCGCCGATTGCATTCTTCTCTTGACGGGCGGCGAGAGGAGAGCGTCGAAGCGAGAGGGAAGGAGAGCAACAGAGAGATTAAGGCTGAAACTTCTCTGCAGACGCTCCTGAACAGGTCAGTTCCACCTTGAACGCTTCATATTCTTAGATATTCTTTTAATACTTCTGCATATGGGGGATTACAGTGCGGGACAATATCGACCCCTTCTACTGTAGTTCTCCAGCATCAACATAATGTTATGGCTTTAACCAGTGAAACTTGTTTGTGGTGGGTTTATGCACATCCAATATCATTTCAGGCTTTCGTTCATCATTTCATCAATGTGAGCGTTACTGTTGCACCGCACAGATCCACGAAGCGTATCAATACACTGGTATTGATACGCTGCGCAAAGCAGAGGAATCGATGAGTTAAAAGCTAGTAGGTATCAGAGATGCGTGCAGAAACCAGTCATTTGCTCTCTTTACTGGAGGCATGCAATTGATGTCCCGTCATCGCGCATCTCAGTTATTTCAAGTATTTCTGGCGCACGGAGACGGGAATGTTTGATTGCAGCACAAAATGAAAACAAAAGGGAGGTTTTGCGCACACATGTCACCAATGTGTTCAAGTAATGGTCAGTCTGCACAAACGCACGTTTATTTCCGCCTGTGTGCGGCACATGAATACTGTTACTCACTGACTTATTTGCCCTCTTATCATCCTGTCAAAAGCAGGTGACGCGAACCATGTCTCCCAGCACAGAAACGGGTATGAAAACAGACACGGAGTGCATTGCTGAGGGAAAACAATCAATCACAATCCATTGTCTTATACCCGAATATGGATGTCCGGCTTGGTGGAAGATCACCGGCTACTGGTATAGAACCTAAATTAACAATGGAACTGTAGAGCGGAAGTAGCTACAGAGTTTACTCACACTGTAGCTGACAAATTCTTACCTTTAATTAAAGCTATAAATAAATAAAAGGTTGGGTTGCAGTTCATCAGACCTGAAAAAGACGACGGGATATCTCAGAAAACTGCTTCACACCAGAGCTATTTTTATCTCAGGTGATTTGCCAAGTGTTACACACGCTGCCCTCTTCGTTGTAAACCATTAATACTATGTAGACAGAGACACAGTGTATTCAGATGGACCTAGAAAAGCTAGAAAAGCCTCATCGATGTTGCAAGACATGAAGGAAAAGAGAGAGAGAGAAGGGGGAACGGGAGAAGGCGAAGAAAGAAGTAGGATACACTAAGATTTGTAAGATTTGTAAGTAGAAAAAGTAGAATAACTGGAAAGGTATATCCCTCTTTTTTTAATTTTGAGTTTTTTCTGTGGCATTTGCAACGTAACTAATCCAGTTTATACAGTTTAGAACTTGTGAAAATCTTCTTCTTCTTCCGGGTGCACCCTTTAGGGGTCGCCACAGCGAATCACCTGCTCTATCCCACCCCATCCCCAGCATCCTCCTCTGTCACACCAACCCTCTCCCCCCTTCACCACATCCATCAGTCTCCTCTGTGGTCTTCCTCTCTTTTTCCTCCTTACATGGCACCTCCATCTTCGACACCCTTTGTCCAGCATATCCACCATCCCTCCTCCGCACGTGCCAAAACCACCTCAGCCTTGCCTCTCCAACTTTGCCTGCTAATTTATAACCTGTGGAAATTAAATAAGTAAACATTCATTTATATTTCATCAGAGCTTTCCCGCGCTTTTTCCCATCGCGTTTTCGTGCGTGACAGTGTAGTAACGCAGTTGTGTGACATCGCAGGCGCAGTGTAGGCGTCTAAACTGAATTAGAGAGAGAAGGGTTAAAGAAAGAGAGAGCACGTGGAGAGAGAGCCCATATGGTCTCGTGACGTAACGCCGGACGCTCGAGCCT
Source organism: Tylochromis polylepis (assembly GCA_015107715.1). NCBI lineage: Eukaryota > Metazoa > Chordata > Actinopteri > Cichliformes > Cichlidae > Tylochromis > Tylochromis polylepis. The sequence goes on along the minus strand of VVHJ01063133.1, from coordinate 41,219 downwards.
CTGCTTGTGTGTGTTTATGTGTGTGTGTGTGCGCGCGCGCTGCTTAGAATCCGCAACAGCACCCTAATAACACCGTGCACACACTGTCACCGCCGCCGCGTGCTTACAGTAAATAAACAACAACAACAATGAACGCCGTGACCGCCGCGTCCTGCCTGCTCGTCGCCGGCTTCAGCTGCTACCTCTACGGCAGCGACGTGTTGTCATCGCTGCTCCGTGTCTCTGTTACAGACTCCTCCATGCCCGAGCCGGGATCTGCTCCGCGGCGAAGTCCGCAGGGAGTCCCCTACTCTGACCTGCCGCACATTGTCAACGCAGACGGATTGCACCTGTTCTGCCGCTACTGGGAACCTGCCGGTCAGCCAAGGTCAGTGAAACGGGAACTAAATGTGTGTCTATGTTCGCTCTCTGTGTGTCCCTCTGTTAGCCCATAATCTGTTGGTCTGCAGAGGAGCTGCCATTTAAAAACAAACAAACAAACAAAAAACATGCCGCCAATAATCGTGTTCACATGGTTGCGCTCCTTTGATGACTTTTCGACGCTTAATTTTTAGACATGCGCGCAGTCCACTATTCAGCTACAGTTACAGAATTTGTTCAGTTCAGTGTAAAAACCAGCAGCCGGTACCAGTGCACACAGTTTGAGTTCATTTATTTGTATAAGTGAGAAGTTCACTCAAGTTTCACTTTCAAACAGCCTCCCAGAAGGCGCTCTGCGACTGGTTAGATAAATTAAAGAGCTCTCCAATCACAACTCACCGCACAGGAAACCAGAATATCTATTTGCAGATGTGATAAGAGACCTAACATGGTATGAAAAGCACCCAAGATTAAAAACACGCTGTGTGCAGTAAATCTGCATGGATGAGTCTCTTTGTCTGACCCATGCTCAGAGACATTTTAATTGTGTTAATCTCCTCATAAAGGGGCGACTAGATGCACCAGTGACAAACACTGGGCCATGGTGACCTTCATTAATAACACACACAAAAAAAAGCAGATCAGGATCAGTTGATTTGCATTAAAATATAAGCCTGCAAAGCTGATCTTTTTTAAACAAAGCTAAAATATCTCTCCTCATAGACGCTTCATTTGACAACATCAAAAGCCTTTTTGTAAAGAAGAAGCCCTTGATACAAATGTAAAACCCTAAAGAGATTACATATACATGGCTGCATAAGGAACCTCATATGGAGCTGAGCATGTCTTCCATCTGAGCTGCAGCTGCTTGTAGGGACACATGAGAGAACTGATGAATGAGATGAGAGTGTCGCTCCAGACTGCAGCTCCTTTTCAAAACCTGTCCCATCAGAAGGGATTACTGTTTTTACAGCATCAGCATTTGTCCACCCTGTATTCACAGGCGCTTGAGTTTTTAAGGTTGTTTCCTTTCGCCTTCCCAGTAACAGTGAACGGCATCATAGTTCATGTGCGAAAGGCCTCAAATTGTGACTCATCCGGCATTCTGGTGTGTGAAAGAGTGTAAATGGCACTCCTGCCTATTAGCCAAAAAGACATCAGACAACAGAGCTGGTTGATTAATGGGTCGAGTTTGTTAAAAAAAAAAAACCACACTGACTGGTTCGATAGTGAAACTTTCCGCAGTCTGCTGTCGCAGGCCCTTTCGCTATCACTCACACACTTCAAACATTTTGAAGTCTACAGCCTCTGCACATGTGGCTGTGGCATGAAATAGAACGCAGATGTCACATTCACTTACAAACCACACTGTCGCATGCTGGGTGAGAGCACAAAAAGACAGATGTGGAAACACCACCAAACATCTGGAATCAAGTTATTACTGCTCACCCACACGTCTCAGGGGAGCACCGACTCATTAACTCATATCGTGTCTACGCCTTTGCTGTAAAATTGTGTATTTGCTCCATAAATTCTGGCTTATAGTTTACCACAGCACGTGTGAATATATGCATGTTTACTCTGCACACATACATATTTCGGACATGTGTGTGTTTACAGCTGTGTATGTGAGTAGCAAAGCCTAGCTAGCTCTATATTCTAGCTTTTACTAAAACATAAATGTACAAGACTGCACAGCAAGTGGGACAAACATCACTGCTCGTTATTGCTCACAGTGCCACTGTGGACTAAGGCCTCACTGTAGTCACATGAAAACTCCCAATTCACCCAAAAATACTGTAAGGCTTGTAAATGTGGTATCTGGACTAGGCTCATACTTTAGTGCTGCACATGCTAGGTGAGTTTATTTGAGTTTAGTGTCTTGCCCAAGGTCACTTTAACAAGTAGAGCCGTAGAACAGCCAACTCTCTGACTGGTGGACAAGCCACCAAAGCCACCTTGTCAACAGAGTTTTTGGAAATACGCAATATGATTGCTGATTGTCGTTCCAAATGTCCCCAGTGTCAAAAATACACAAATACCAAAATGAATTCCAGTGGTCCATCATCTCAGCTGATGATGTCTCCTCCTAATCATATGTAAGGGAAGTTAAAAGCTGAATCATTGCAGAATTAAAATAGCTGCAGAGTCCTCTGTGTTGTAACACTTTTAGAGCAGAGCTTTGCCTGGCTTATATAAGCGCTTTCTCACTGGAGGGCCAGCCAATGAGCACGCTAAACCTGCATGCAGGGATGGTAACAGGGAGACATGCAAGAGTCAGTGTAATGATGTAATGTGTATTGCCCAACTCTTATTTAAAGACTGATGCAATAATGCGTATTTATATAGCTGAATTCAGTTATTTTGCTCGGTGTTTTGTGTGCAACGTTTTACAGCCTCCTCATATATAATCAGCAGTTTATTAACAATGTAAAGTGAGGAAAACCCCAGAAGTAGCATTAAAAAATTTTACAGGATGCTTAAACTCTTCAGTGAAACCCAGACTTATAAAATTCTTTCATTTGAGCCAGCAGCTCCTGTACGCTAGACAAGGTAGTTTTATATGATCACAGGTGGTCGTCTAACTGTTCTCTGTATTACTTTAGGGTCTTTATCTTAAAATATAAAGCAGCTTGCAGTGATTATTGTTGTATTTGGTGAACTGAATAGCAAACCAAGAGCAGACTTAAACTTGACTGTCTGGACCTATCATGCGTGTGTTCTTCGAGATATCCGAACGTCATTCCTGTTAGTTCACAGTTAAAAGTAGCGTCTCCCAAAACGTGACGTGATCTAAATCTCTCATTGTAAAATCAATGTTGGACGGTGAAGGTACAACTGCCGAGGACAAAGCGGCACTCAGCCTTTTGTCTGTCGTACGGCCTACGCTTAAGAAATTCTCTCCTGTTTTTACATGTTTCACAATGACTTTTCTGTAGTCTGGATGATGGATCCACAGGCTCACAGCTACCCACTCACTGCAGTAATCAGATTAGTAATTTAACACAAAGTGACACAGTGTGTCCAAATGTGAAGTCTAAGTCTTTGGAAATGTAGCTTAGCCAGAAACTTTTTAACCATATTATATTCATGTGTTATTAAAAAGGGCTTACAGTTGTTCTCCTTAATGGGAAACAGGAAGCCTAAGCAGAACTATATCTGAACTGGTATACACAGTGCCTTAGGGAAAGCTGAATGTGTTATAAGTTAATAGATTGTTCCTGAAAGCAGCAGCAGGGGTATTTATCTTTTTCACTTTTGTGATAAGAATAGTTTCATGTCGGCCTCAGTAGCACCTCGTGTAGAGATGAGCTCGGACGATCAAAGAAATCTCCAGACAGGGTGTTTTCCTCTCGACAGTTTATAAAACAGCGAAAGTTTTGTGTGGTTATGAATAGAGCGTAGCCATGATAATGACATTATGTGATCATATAGGACTACAGCTTATTATTTTATTTATCACATTTTTGCCAGTGAATCAGACAATAATAAAAATGAGAATTTCATAAAGGCAAAGTGACCTCACAGCTACCTTCACCACGGCTGTTAACATGACTAAAGTTATGAAGAGAGGTGTTGTAACCATGACGCCAGGCCAGCAATTAGTGACTCATATCTATGGTGGGCCATGTCGTTTATTGCATGTGACGTTTGATTAGCGACGAAGCAGAAACTGAGCACACGGTTGGAAAGCAAATGTGTGGATGGGAAACTTCAGCTCCTGAAAGCATGTCAAGGCAGGTGTTTACCAGGTAGCCAGCACCACGCACCTTTGTAGAGCTTGTACAGAATCAAGCTTCCACAAATGATTGATTATTGTTGTTTAGTCAACAGAATAATCCTACTTGGAGCAATAGCCACACACTGACTGATGGACATGTACAAAACCTAGGTTACTTCTAGGGTGGCTTTGCTGTTGTTCAACATTTTTCAGAGTGAAATAATAACTAGTTTGGTAAACATTGACTACTGTTATAGACCTTTATCAATGCTCCTCTATTTTTATTTCTTATTTCATGTTTAACTTGAACTAAATAAGACATTTTCATTCTGAAGTTAAATAAGTCTCTGTGACCTTCACTCTGGTGTTGCCATTTCATTTAATGATGCATGAAGAGTGTAGATGTACGGTATAGATTTTTATGTTCACAAGCTGTTAACTGGCTTTATGTTTTATTATACAACATAAAGCCATATTACGTATATATTTCTTTATTTTTTTCAATATTTGTTATTTGCATTAGGATTAGAAGGTCAAAGGTTTCTGAAAGTTCTTTCACTAGAAGCAGGAAGTAGGTGAAAAGTCGACTGGTGGATTACTTGGATATAAACAATGATTGACAGATCTTCCAGTACTCAAATGGACACTAGTATACCGCACACACACACACACACGCATTGTACATCTGTATTTTTACAGAATACAGCACACAAATATGCACACGTACGCCAATCAGGCATCACATTATGACCTTTCTATCAGAACCAGCATTAAATTTTTCAGCAATTTGAGCTACAGTAGATTGTGTGTTGGATCATACCACATGGGCCAGCCTTTGCTCCCCACATGCATCAATCAGCCTTGGCTGTCCATGACCCTGTCGCTGGTTCACTACTGTTCCTTCCTTGAACCACTTTTGATAGATGTTGATCACTGCAGACTGGGAACACCCCACAAGAGCTGCAGCTGTGGAGAGGCTCTGACCGGTCGTCAAGCCATCACAGTTTGTCTCTTGTCAAACTCTCTTAAATCCTTACTCTTGACAATTTTTTTGCTTCTCACACATCAACTTTGAGGACAAAATGTTCACTTGTCCCCTAATATATCCCATCCGCTAACAGGTGCCATGATGAAGAAGTACTAAGCGCTATTCACGTCACCTCTCAGTGGTTATAATGTTATGCCTGATGGGTGTATGCACAGGTTGTGTAAACAGGCCATGGTCTTATCAGCCTCTTTTGCTGATAAACTCTAAACAAGCTTCTTTGTGTGTTCATGTTTTTGGTGTCAGCCTCTTTAATTTCCTTTCTGCTCGTTTCCACTGTATCCACGATACATGATAATGATAAAGATACTGTATGGAGACAAAAAATGCACTGCATAGTATTTCTTTTCACGTTGGAGCTTGGGGGGAAATTAGGCTGAGTAACTGAGTATAAAATATGAGCACCATGTGAAATTTCCCAAGTGGGTGATTCCAGGTGCCAGCTGGGATAATTTACTGTAAATTAATATACAAAAGAGAAAAAAAGAACTGACTCCAAGTGATCTGCTGAACAGTAAGCAATAATTTTTGCATAATTATCACCTCCAGCAGCCTTTTACATTAAAATGAGTTGAGTCACGGATTTTCTAATTGAAAGCATAAATAGCCATTTAGATACTTCAGGTGGTTAAGGTAGGTAATTTGGTAACACCTGTGATAACAGTGATGCATTGCAACAGCACATAGCGATAAAATACATCATATGAAAATGCAGTAAGATAGCAAATTAAGTGCTATAGCATTGCGTCATCATTGGTTTAAATTAGAAACAAGAACAAATATGCAACAGGTGTAAGTACATACCTGTGCGATGTGACTTAAATGTCAAATTATTCAAAATTATAATAGCTTCATATTTCAGACATATGCAGGCTTCGAAGTACCTGTGATTTCCAGTGTTCTTGGTCGATCTGCATGTCTGCATTTGGGGTCCTCAGGGAAAATAATTTTTACTAAATGAAAAACCTGATCAGGACACTTCAAAAAGATGGACAAGGATACAGACAGAACAGTGACACACTAAGAATCAGTCACAATCCAGCTGCCGCAGTAATCAGGAGGTGCAAAATGAGTACAGTGCAGTTTATCACAGTACTACGTGTGTGGCTCTACTTTTAAAATGATGTCAAAGATGGTGCACCTCATGAGCAGGCAAGCCCCATAAAACTTTGAGCAAGTGCTTCAGTCTTGGCACAGGAGAATTTTGTGACAGCTCGAAGTATGCGCATAAATGTGAAGATGTAAAAGTATTAATATACGAAGCACAGTTTTTTGGTCAGTTCAGATCAATGTACATTTCTTCAGCTCAGATGGCGTCCAGCGTGTTTGGTGTGAACCTCCAGGATCGACACAGTAAATGCTTAAGAAGTGGGAGTGTGATAATATAATGGCTATTTACATTTATAGGCAGCACCACGGGAGCCTGTGGCTATACCAAAATAGGGACTGACTGACTCCGACAGTCTCCAGAAACCTGACAGGAGAGGAATATTCTAGCTTGTTAACAATTCAAAGCATGTGGCTAAAATCAAATTGTGACCGGGCCAAGTATGTTGACCGACTGTATGATCCATCATTAACACTATCTGTGCCAATGACAACAAATTACAGCAGTCAGTGTTTTTGCACTATGCATCAGTGTTAAAAGTTGAACTTTCTGCTTTTCATTTTGATATAAAGTGCTTATCAAAGTTATTAGACCACCAAATTTTATGCTACAGCTATCCTGAATTAATATTGGTGAGTACCAAAATCATTTCTGTAGCACCTGCATGCACAGGCTCATCAGTCTAAACTGCTACTCTGCTTACTCAGTTTAAAAATAACATGATTAGTGGAAGGGGAAACAATTTTGGTTCATTTGACAGTGTTAATTCTGTATTCCTGTATACTGCATGAAATCATGAGACAGAGGAACAAGGTTAACGTGTTAATGTGAAGACATTATTACACATGCTGCCCGTAACTCATGTATGGTAACATCGTTCCTCTCAGGACATTTTTGCACTGGACGCTGACTGTGCAGACCAGTTGACTTCATTTATCTTTTGATACGAAGCCCTGGGTTACATGTGCATCTCATGCCTGAACTGATATCCTTCTGCTTGAAAGTAGACAGCTGGCAGATGTACTGTGACATTTAATTTTTAAACCTTTCACAAACAACGGGCTTTTTTACATTAAATTAATACCATTTGTTGGCATTTCAACAGCATACGCGCTCTTCAGTTGAACTGATGTTTTTTTTTATTTGAAATGTTTCACAGTGGAGAAGAGTATTATTTATCTAAAGACCGTAAATATTTAGTCGGTTTTTCTGGCTTGACTTTTCATTTCACTGGTGTAAACTTTCCCAGTAAACATCTTAACATTAAATAACCGTCGGCTGACCGTCTTTCCTCAATATTTAGTCTTGGTGGAAAAAAGACAGTGCCGGCTTCTGAGACATAAGTTTGCCTTCAACATCGTCTGGAGCAAGAGAGACAAAAAAAATTGCTTTGCATTATCTTTTTATCAGTCAGAAAAAAATTAATCCAAAGAAACGTCAAGATCAGAGGAAGAAAGCCAAATAAAAGAATATTTGACTTGTTTGCCGATGAGCATAACAGGGGTCCTGTTATCGGCCCTCAACTGATGACACACTGACATGTTTGCAACACAGGTCTATAATCTTGACATCAGGAGCCATGGGTGTGGTTCACCATGCAAGAAATGAGACAGAACTGACATATGGATATGTGAAAGAGCCTTCTCAAGGCTCAGGTAATACTAGTCTGTGTACACGGAGAGGCCTTTGTGTGGATATCTGGTTCTTAGCAAAATTAGCTT
>VVHJ01063131.1:25797-44372 GCA_015107715.1 Tylochromis polylepis | reverse complement strand
GTGAACGTCATGTTTTTGCGACGCTCTAAAACCAACCTCCTCATACGAGCAGCACGATTGCGTGAAAATTTTCGTGCCACAAAAGCGATAGACCTGTTTAGCAACAGGCTGTGAACCACCGCAGAACAAACGACTCAAAATTACTATCCACAAAGTAACCAGAGCAATGGACTCCATTGCGTTCAGCAAGAGCACCGTTCTTCCTGTTTATCCTGAAACCGTTGCACCATAATGACATAAGCGTGCTCTGGCACAAATGCTGAAACCCTAGTGTGAGTGCAGGCCAGAGGGGGCGTGGGGAGGGGGGACAATCGTACTCGGTCCCGGTTCACGGCAGCCGTGCCTAGTGTGTGTACACCCTAAGCGAGCCAGTCACGCTTACTGGGGAGTCATGCTTCAGTGGGAAATCTACACACTAATCAATGGTGTAACTGTAAACCCCTTTGAACCATGCATCATAACCCAACTTGCAACTCCCTAGAACATGTCAGGTAGGCGCAGCCTCCAACACTTGGTATTGGCCTGGTTTGTGCCATGGATTTGTCATGTGCATTTCCACATACTTTTTTGCCGCAGTTTTTGATTTCATCAGTGAGAGAATAACCATCATCGCCTCAGTATATGAAGAGTAATTATAGCATCAATATAAGGATTCATAAATGTCAGAAAATTTCTGAATGGACAAAAGAAGAAGTATGAAAAAATAGAGGGACAGATATAATTGCCCCTGGAGAAAAACTGACCACAACAATGAGCAGGGACCCAAAACACTCCCAGCATTTTATTTGTTTCTGTTGGCTGGCACTGCATGTAAAACACCGGGACACGATCACATTGTAATTAATGCATATGCACCACAGACAAGGATAAATGCTAGCAATTGTATCGACCACTTACGTAGGTCACTTTGTCGGCTCTGCAAAGATTCCCCGCAGAAGTCTAAATCAGGCCGTATGTGCTTATATGGTTTACGTCAGTATATTATCCAGGTGTTAATATTTAACACATTTTATATGCAGTAGAAATAAATTATACTTCATTATGCAGAAGTCAGGTCTTGATTCCTTGTATAGAATTGGTCTAGCTTTAGAGGTTTGATTCTGGCCACATCCAGTGATTTTTACAGAGTAGTACAGCAAGATGATCATTCAGTGTGATGCTTTTGGCTGGTGGATCTATGCAATTTTTATTTCACTACAAATACAAAAAAAATTGGCACTTCTCAAAAAGGGTTTTGCCTTTTTTTTTTAAGTAGCCATTTTTAAAAACTACAGACAAATGTACTTCAGCTAAAAATAAATCTTTTTGTTTAAAAAATGGCCAGAATAACAGGAAAATGCATGAACGTCTAAGTTTGTCTAAATTATAGGCAGCGCAGTGGTTCTTATGCTTGCTTACATAATGGAAAACCCTGTTTGCATATCACAGTGCATTACTATGAACAGAGTGTGGATAGAAAGGAGTACTACTGAAATGAATTTACAGTGACATCACAAATGAAAGTACATTCACTTTTTAGTGGCAGCCAAAATCTCAGAGGAGTCAGCTCATCACCCTGAAAATTATGTAATTACATAGGTTGGTACCCCAATTAATATCCAAGACTGTTTTTGTGATTTTTCTTTTTAATTAACCAAGCTTTTAACTAATCAGTGTTTTACCAGGGACGAGCTTGGAGCAGTTTCTCTGTCATAGTATAACAAGCATTTAGAGATTTAATTCTAATTTAATCTGCTTTATTAGTGGAGTCAGTCAACGCGGCAGTGTTAATGCTGTCGTACATCATATTTATGCCACAGTTGGAGACAGCGTTTGACTGGGATTGTTCAGGCACAGTTACCACTTGCTATATATGGCGCAGTAGCTGACTCATTCTTCTTCTTTTCCCTTACAGTCCCAGTAGACCTGAGCCCAGAGGAGCGTTCTGAGCTGGAGGACATCCGTAGGAGGAAGGGCGTCCTGCTGCAGGAGATCCAGAGGCTCAGAGAGGAGTTACGGGAGGCAATTTTAGAGGTAGAGGGACTGGAGACCAGCACAGAGGGCAGGTAATAAGAAAACCCACATGAGTTACTCTAAAAAACTAAATGAAGCGGAAGTGATATAAAATAATAATACAGTAGAAAATCCTTTTGCAGTAATGAATCACTTCTGTTGTATATATGCTTAAATGAGAAAGGTTGTGCTTTTCATTTTCTGTCATGCATACTGTCAAAACTGTGGCTGCTCATGTTTAATATGAGCACAGCAGTTCCACTCACCTGCTGTCAAACCTTCTGTTTGTGAGGGTAGCCAATTAGAAGAAACTGAAACTGTTTGCTTCAGATGGTGGAGGAACTAAGGGGTTGCACCATGGCCCAGTTTAACCCCTAACCCTAACCTTATGAACTGAATATGTTTCTTTTGTCCTGTCTTCATCCTCTCACCCATAACCGGTTGTAGCAGATGGCTGCCCCTTTCTAATCCTGGTTCTGTCAAACGTTTTTTCCTGTTAAAAGGAAGTTTTTCCTTCCCCCTGTTGCCAAGTGCTCGCTCATAGGGGGCCATCTGATTGTTGAGGTTTTCTCTCTATCATTATAGGGTTTTTACCTTACCATATAAAGCACCTTAAGGATAATGTTTTCTTGGTTTGGAGCTATATAAATAAAATTGAATTGAAATTAATTATGCTATTGGAATATGTGATTTTTGGCCTTTGAAAACTATTCTAACAATTCTTGGCAATTGAAGGACTAAAGTCTTTTTATACAACAAAATATCTCACATTCATGGGTTTAAGATAAAAATGGATTGTTTTGAACTGTGAATCATACAAATCTGCTCGTGTAGAATCCAAGAATAAAAACAGGGGGCTGAAAATGAGCATAAAATGTCCACTCTGCCTGGGGTAATATTCTTTAATAGCTATTCTGTCTTAGTGAATGATTGGACTAACTGGTTTTCTTTAAATAATAATTTAATCTAAAAAAAAATCTCGATTTCCTACACAAAGCTTTTTTTGGTGAATGTTAAGTTTTTGCATTGGTGTAAAATTGCATTTTTTGGGTGTATTGAAGAAGAATGTTAGTGTTAATAAGTTGAACAGTCTTGCTACTTGGTGATAGCTTTCATGGAGGTTTGTCATGATCCATTTTTATGAGAAGCTTTGATTTGATCACAGAACAAGTTCATTATTCCCAACACATTTATCTTCTCTGCAGTAAAACTCTACAGAAAAGTAGGCATGTGGCAATGGGAAGGAAGAAATTCAACATGGATCCTAAAAAGGTAATACCTCAAATATTTAAACAGGTGCTCAGTGTGTCTCCTCTAGATTCTTTGGATTGTGACTGACTCGTTCTTCTCTCTGCAGGGCATTGCATTTCTGGTGGAGAATGAGCTGCTCAGGCACACTCCAGAGGACATTGCTCAGTTCTTATACAAAGGAGAAGGCCTCAACAAGACGGCTATAGGAGATTACCTCGGAGAAAGGTGCACGGTGTTGACATTTCTTCTGTCCCTTATCTCTTTTATTTTTAATCGGCCATGTATAACTGTGACTTCTATGATCTGCAGAGATGACTTCAACATCAAAGTCCTGCAGGCCTTCGTTGACCTCCATGAGTTTACTGATCTCAACCTCGTCCAGGCCCTCAGGTAACCTCTGTCTACTGTGGGGTTTTTTGTCTGTATCGAGGAAAAAAATAGCTTCAATTGTATCAGGCATCCTCTGGTGAGCAGCCTTAGTCAACAATGGAAAATCCCACTCTCCCTCTCACCTGAGGATGCAGATGGAAAAAGGTTATGAAACAGAGGGGCAGCGACTGTTTAGCACAGTTTTTTGTTTTGTTTTTTTCTCTGATTTGACCTAAACCTTGACCTGTTTTCTGCAGACAGTTCCTGTGGAGTTTCCGTTTGCCTGGTGAAGCTCAGAAGATCGACAGAATGATGGAAGCCTTTGCTCAGAGATACTGCCACTGCAACCCTGGTGTCTTCCAGAGCACCGGTAAAATAAACACACAGTCACACTGCATTTCAAGTAGAATAGGTGATACTGAAAGCTTGTCTTAAATCAATAGTTCACCTATGGTCTGACTTGTTTTTGAGTTCTTTGAATTCCTGTCAGTACAGTCGAAAGGGAAAGTAAAGTGAGGAAAGGCCTTCCAGAATATGTGCACTCATGCAAACAGTTTCTGTCTTACCAGAAATGGCCTGATATGCCGGCCCACAGTCGTCACTGCTCATTCAAGCTACTTCACACCTGACAGTAGCGCTGAAGAGTTAGCAAAACATTAAAACCCAAATTAGCTGACACCTGTTTAGGTATATCCACCCCCACTGAGTTCAAACCTAAGCAAGCTATATTTATTTTTTGTGGTCACAAAGTGCTTTACAGAAAATAAAATAAGACAATACAAAATACAGAAAAATTTAAAGTATAACAAACTGAATAATACGTAAAACATGCTAAACTCTTTACCCCTTGAAAGCCTACAGGGAGTAACCCTTGATGCTTTTTCCTGAACTGAGTGCTTTCTGTCATATTTCTGCCCGGTTATAGAACAAAGTGACTGGGTTTGCATCAGAAGTAAGTGAGGGTGGTCTCAGCCTATGCAACCATCCTTGGGAAAACCGAGAAACTATTTAAATTGTTGTCAAACCTCATCTTTATTGATATACACTGAGGTGTCAAAACTTGGTATTAAGGGAGTCAGAGTTAAGATCAGTGGAGTAAGAAAAGACAGTGCTCTATAGGTAACCCCGTTTTTGTACCTTGTATGTAAGCATATGTCTCTCCTGTTTACAGACACATGTTACGTGCTTTCTTTTGCAATAATTATGCTGAACACGAGCCTCCACAATCCCAATGTGAGGGACAAACCTGGAGTGGACCGCTTCATCTCGATGAATCGGGGGATCAATGAGGGGGGAGACCTACCAGAGGAGCTTCTCAGAGTACGATAAACCCAGCACTGCTTTTCTTTGAAGATGCAGAGAGGTTTTTATTTTGTGTTCTTATTTTTCTGTTATTTGTTTCTCCAGAATCTCTATGAAAGCATTAAGAACGAGCCCTTCAAGATCCCTGAAGATGACGGCAATGACCTGACACACACCTTCTTCAACCCTGACAGAGAGGGCTGGCTTCTTAAGCTCGGTACGGCCTTTTTGCTGTGATGGGGAACACGGCGCTTCACGTGTGTGTGTGTGTGTGTGTGTGTGTGTGTGTGTGTGTGTGTGTGTGTGTGTGTGTGTGTGTGTGTGCTTTCAAAATGTCAGAAGCAGGGTTATTATAGTTAACTAAGAACTAAAACTAGGTGTTTAAAAAAAATGTTAGTTGATAAAAATAAAATTGAGAAGAAAAGAAAATGGAAACAATTTTGTGAATAATTTTACAAAAACCACTAAATTAAATGAAAATATAGAGGAAATATCCTTAGCTATAGTATTTGCTTATTTTCCTGATGAGACTTTGATGGGCATGTTTATTGAGACTTTAGATGTCTACAAGACTGTGAGTTAACTGCTTTTAAAAAGTTCTTTTTTATTGTAATACCTGTACTGATGTTCCTAAATCTTACCCCTAGCATACGATATCCATGCTATAACACTTAAAAAGACTAAAACTAACACTGAAACTAATAAAGACTAAACTGAAAAACCCACCCTGGAAACTCAACAGAATTAAAAACAAAAACTAAACAAAATGAAAACTAATTACAAAAAAAAATTACAGTAACTCTGGTCAGGAGTGTACATTGCCACTGAGATTTTAAAAAGTGATTAATACTGTATGCTACTGTATTAAGTAAGTAAGAAGAGTACACTCTTCTAAGGCTTTGTGCTGTGATACACCTGTCTCTTTGCCTCCAATAATCAGTTCAATGTTGTGGCATAAAAAAAATTGCCATAGCATGATGGTGAAAAAGAAGACTCACTGGTTTGTGTTATGGCAGTCTTAAAATCTGATTGTTTTCTTTTGCATGGCGGGGCTTGTGATCTGTGTGTCACTAATATGATCTCCTTCTCTTCCTCCTCATCTGTCTGTTTTGTCCTCTGTCTTCCTCCAAATCCTCCCATTCCTTTTTTCTCCTCTGCTTCTTCACTGTGATTTCCACCCTCTACTGCCGCTGCTTGTTTTCTCAGGAGGTATGTACAGACAGAGTTATTCAAAAAGTTGTAGACATCAATTAGCCACGTAGATTTCTGTAGCTTGTAGAAGTAATACACACACAGCTAGTTTTGCTCTCTTGCCACTCATCATCATCATCATCAATGTTTTTGTGTTTCAGGGGGAAGGGTGAAAACCTGGAAACGTCGATGGTTCATTCTCACAGATAACTGCCTTTATTACTTTGAATATACCACAGTAAGTCTCTGTGTCCTCATGCAGTGTCTCAGTAGATGTGGACTCTGCAAACAGGGTCTGGTTTTCTGGTGTTTATTTATAGTTTGGGTAGTATTGACCAGTCATGCTGGAGCCATAGACAATATAAAAGATGGATCTATCCTCCATGACGTCACTCATTGGTTTTTAAATTCTCATTCAGCCTCCAGCTGGACTTTTTTTTGCCTTTGCCATCTTGGTCTTTTTGGATCTAACTGTTCAATGGCTAACGAGCGATTACCCAGCAAACCTCAGATAAATCCTCCTGCCTTTGGGTGTTTTCACATCTTTACTATTTAGTCCATTTAAATCATACACTGTTTGTCTGTGTCTGAACCAAAACAGCTGCACCCTTTTAAGGAAGTAATCTTTGTCCATTTCTAAACAAACTCGTGATTCGTGCTCGATTTGACCCAACTGTGAGACGTATGCAAGCTTGAGCTAAACACATTCCTCTAGCCAGGTATGGTTTGCATTCTGGAGCACCATATAGCATTACAGACATGCAGAGTAAATGTAACTGTAGCAACTTGGTGTAAAATGAATGTAAATTTTCTGTGTTATCTACTAGTGCAGAACACAACACTTATTTCTTGTGTTTACTTTGTTGCTCCTACTCCAGATACATCAGGCCATTATGGCGTTTGGTTTTTAGTGACACACTTTGGTTTGATTTCTGTTTGAGATGAAAGCAAACCACTGGTAAAAGTCAGAGGTTACAAATTCAGCTGATCCAGTTCAGAGTAAGCTAAAAGTGTGAAAAAAAATTTACAAAATGGACTTGATGTTTTATTCATTTTGACCCTAAATGAGTGACTAAGCCCATAAAGTCACATGAGGTCACAGAGCAATGAAGTTCTTTACTAAGGTTTCTCACCATATGTCATGCGCACATTGCTCATGTGCTGTCTGCCATATTAGACGTAACAGTGGTTGGCAGTGGTTCCTGGAGGTTGCTGGGTCTCGCTGGGTGAAATCCGTTGTGTTACTTGAACTCTAGCAATCATTTTTCCAGTGACTGCGATCGACTTCCAACAACCGGTCAGGAAACAGACCGGTGAGGGTTGTGGATCTTTCTCTAGGCCTGTGTGACTTGTTTAAAATAAAATGAGTGGTAGATGGTAACCGGTTGTCTTGACTTGGATATCCATTCGCTATCTCAGAAACCCAAATAATAATCACTGTGAGAAGCTAACTTCTCAGACTATGGGCTTCCAGTTTGCAGTGAATGTGACGCAATATTTTTTTTGGTGAGGCACAAAGAATTTTGTGATCAGTTGAGGTAATTTTTGAAAACTGCAAGACTTGAAAATTTAGTTGCGAGTGGAGGAAGAGCATATTTCTTTTGCTTGAAGCTTGCTGAGCCACAAAGTTAAAAAGTAGTACAGAAATCAAGACGTACAAATGCTAATCTAAGAAAAAGACACATAGTTGAATTTAAAGTGGTTTTTTTGTCATAATGATTACCATTGCAGCCTGGGGCAAATCATCATAAAACACAAAATAATACCCACAAATATTTACTAACTCATGTTTTTATTTATAGGATAAAGAGCCACGAGGTATCATTCCCTTGGAAAATCTTAGCATTCGAGAGGTAGAAGACCCAAGGAAACCTGTAAGTGGGCGTTTTTGCTAAACAGTGTGATGAACAGTATTTTGCTTGAAACTTTCGAAACATTGTTCATCACCTTTTTTCTTTTAACAGAACTGTTTTGAGCTGTACATCCCCAACAACCGTGGTCAGCTGATTAAGGCATGTAAGACGGAGGCTGATGGTAGAGTAGTGGAAGGAAACCACATGGTGTACCGCATCTCCGCTCCCACACCCGAGGAGAAGGACGAGTGGATCCACAGCATCAAGTATGTAAATTAAAAATGTCAAAGAAAATGCGGTTAGTGATGGAACAGCAGGAAATTCTGACCATAAACTTGATATTCTCCTCTTTGGGAGAATTTCCTTTTTAGTACTTTCTGTTGGGTAAAATGTAATGCACATCTCCTCTCACTAAATAGTGTTTATTTTTCATCTCCTCAGATCTGCCGTTAGTGTGGATCCCTTCTACGAGATGCTTGCTGCCAGGAAGAAACGTATATCACTTAAGAAGAAAGAGGAGCAGCCGTAGATCACGCCCTTCGCTCTCTCCCTGTCTTCCTCAGCTCCTTCATCCCTGCTCCTTACAACTCGTTCATAAGTTTTGATAACCCTCCTTCCTTATCCCTAAAAGCCGTCTCTTCGTTTTATGAGGACTCTTCCTTGCTGCCCTGTCTGTCAGACTTTTGAAAAGTCACATTCAGAGTGAGAAGCTCACCCTGTGCGGCTGCCTCGTATCTTGGTTCTTACACTACTGCTGTTACACACGACAGGTGTGTGTTAGACCATATTCACACCAGTGCTGATCATCTCTAAAGCACCTTTTTTGGCCTTTAAGCCACACTCATTATACTTGGTAATGAAGGACTTGGAAAAAGCTAAGATTAGTTAAGTTTGCACCTCACAGGAACTAAAAGGTTCCTTTATCCTGCTGGTTGTCTGCGTTACTAAACACCTGCGAACATTTGGGAAGTTAGTCAGCTGACGTAGCAAGAGCTGTTTTTAGTGAAATGTTATAATATTCACGCAAAGTCTCGGAATGCGGCACTTTTCTCATGTGCATTTGAGCTTTAGAGTTTAAATTCTGTAAATAACAAATAATGACTCACTGCTTTGTGACTGGCTTGAACTTTCAGACAGCAAGGCCAGATTTAGACTTCTGTGGGGAATCTTTGTAGAGCCTACAGCATAACCTGCGTAAGCAGCTGACGTCGTTACCGGTGTTTACACTTCTGTAACATGTGGCTGTGTCCCAGTGTTTTATTTGTTCCTGGGTCCCCACTCTTTGTTGTCATCAATTTTTTTTTGTTTTTATTAGGGGTAAACGTATTTGTCCTTCTAGTTTCTCCACTTCTTTATACATTCCCTCATGCCCATGTCGATAGTTTCAGTGATTTGTTATTACTGCGTCGACCCGATGTGTAGTTACATTTGTAGGGAGATGCACATCAGACTATGCTGTAGGGTTACTCATGGGTTTACAGTAACAGTGCAGATTTCCCACTGAAGCATAAATCCCCAGTAATACCACTTAAGCAGAGACTTTTTTGGGGGAGGGGGGTAAAATAATTCTCCTGGGACTTGAATTTCTGTTTTGATCTCTGCTGAGTGTGTCCTAGTCCATTTTTGAGAATCACACAAACCCCCTACAAATAGCTGCAAGTTGTCCAGCACAAACACTTTAGGCTGGCTTAAGCCCCTACTGCAGGCCTGATGGAAAATAACTCTTATCTTATTTTATTTTTTTGGCACATGTAGTGGAATTTTGGAAGGTGATCTGAAGACGCAGGTGTGGATCCAAAACCCATGAAACAAACATCTGTCAGAGATTCGTCTGCATTAGTGTGAATGTGGTCTTTTTCAGGTTAGAAGTCCTCTGAACCTGAACGAGACATTGCTTTTCTTGATTGTGCATACCCTAGACAAAATGTGAATTCACTACACAAACACTAATACGTCTAACGTTGAGTTAGTGGAGTGAGGATGGAAATGAGTGATTTCAGATGACTAACTTGTTCTCATTGCTTCCTGTAGTACTTGTAACAGTTTTACATTACTACTCATCCACATTTGGGTACTGTAGACACGTCATTACTGTACATTAGCACAAGATTTATATTTCCAGGTTACTGTTGATGAAGTACGGTCGAGTGGAGACGAACATAAGCAGACAGCTGCGCGGTTAAGCTCACTTAGACAATATATAAATGTTCTTTAGCATGTTTCTCTAACATGTTTGAGCAATAGCAGAGTAGAAAATCGTAGTACCAGTTTGGAGGCTTGTTAACAAATCCTTTATACCACTGACACTGAGCAGTTAGCATCATGTTCTCGCAGATGTAACGTTATAGCATGCCACACATCATTTTCAGCACTACAAGACGAACATGTCTGACGTCAAACTGTTAGAGTCGGGTCTGTCCACTGTAGTGAGTTTTAAGGAATCACAAAGGCAGCTCATTACGATGTACACTTTTTGTAAATAGATGTTAGCATATTTGTTTACAATACGCATAGAAATGATTTAATTTATTCTTTTTTTTCGTTGTTTTTTTTTGTATGAGCTACTGTTTTACTGCATGTTGATAAACGAAGGCGTCGGTCATAGGTCTGATGCATCGCTGATCATGCTAGTGCACTGGTTTGAGAGTGTTAGTGTTTCCTGTTGACTTGGAGAAGATTTAAAATGGAAGATTGTTAATGCAAAAGTTTATGACCCCATTCAGCTGTACCTTCTTTTGAGAGTACGAAGTTTTGTAGTCTGATTTAACTCTAACCACACACTACATCATTTTATTTATTTCTGAGTAAATCAGACCCAGTAAAGCACAAGCAGAGATTCGGTCTTACGCTTCAGTCGTTACACGATTGAGTCCAGATGAAGTGTGAGGGAGCCGGTTACGAACCGAAGCTACCGAAGACTACAGCGATTTAAAATGAAGAGAAGCGAGATGAGAAACACTTCTAAAACATATGTAAAGATTAAGACTTTTAGATTTGTTTCCTGTCGTCGATCTTAATCTAGTAGTTTAATGAATTGGCGCTTTACATGGCGGAGAATATGTTTGTTTACTGCACTTTATCGATGTTAGCATTTTGGAAAACAATGCTCTAAAGCAGGGGTGTGAAGCTCCAGTCCTCGAGGGCCGGTGTTTTGAAACTTTTACATGTATCCCTGCTGCAACACACCTGAAAAGTAGGTCATTAGCAAGTCTATAGAACTTGACTGCATGTTGAGGTGGCAACCCCTAATCCTACTCAAGTAAATTTAAATAAATGTAAGTGTTTGGAAAAATGTACTTTTATGGCACCATGTTCATTCACTCATGAGCTGCCTGTAACGTGACTCAAATGGCTGAATTGCAACCTCAGCATGCAGTCAACTTCTATAGAGTCTTGCTAATGACCTGCTAATTTTATTCAGGTGTGTTGCAGCAGGGACACATGTAAAAGTTTCAGGACACTGGCCCTCGAGGACTGGAGTTTGACACCTCTGCACTAAAGGAGTGTCCGCGCAGGAAGCAATTCAGAGATTATAGAAAATGAATGACATTCAGCGATTTCAAGGGCGGCTTAAAAAACAAACAAACAAACAAAAAAAACATCTGTCAAGCAAAGCAGATGGATCCAGAGGAAAAATCTTTCTTTCTTCAAGGCAAGGAATTGAAGCTACCAATGAGAGCGCAGGATACCAGTGACTGACATAGAGGGTCACTCAGGATTGGAGCCACATCTGCAGTGATGTGAACACTGTACTGGTCTGCTGTGGTGGAGAGAGAGAGCTGAGCATAAAGGTGAAGGTGTCCATTTACCGATCGCGCTATGTCCCTACCCTCACCTGTGGTCATGAGCTCTGGATAAGATCACGGCTATAAGTGGCAGAAATGAGCTTTCTCCTCAAAGGGCTGGGCTGTGCTCTTCCCTAGAGGTAGGTAGCTGCTACTCCTCCACATCGAAAGGAGCCGAGTTGGTTGGAGCGTCTGAATAGGATGCCACTGGGATGAGGCAGGCCCAAGGTAGACTGAGGATACGCTGGGGAGTTTATCTCTCTACGCTGGCTTGGGAACGCCTCGGTGTTCTCCTCAATGAGCTGAAGGGAGGTGACTGCGGAGAGGGAGGGATGTTTGGGTGTCTCTGCTACAACTTCTGCCACTGAAACCTGGACCTGGGATAAGTGATGGGTGGGTGGGTAGGCTGGGTTACTCAGGCAACCAAATCCCAGAATGACCTGAAATGTTCACTGGTCAGCTTCAAAGAGGTGTGACAAGCATATCGTTCCCTGTTTTTACTGCCAGGTTGTATGTCACTCACCAGTCATCTTGGGACCCACCCACTTTGCATCGTCAGCGTGTTTGGTTATTTTTTTGTTTTGTTTTTTTCCCGGCCATAGTCACATGAAGTTGCTGAATGTCACTAACTTTCTGTGGTTTCTGATCGCCGCGTCGCTGCGAATCGCTTCCTGCCTAGACACAGCTTAATATGCTGAAGCGTGAACTGTGTGAATATGTCACCTCATCAGTTCCAGCTGTAGCAACAGATGTTGATCATGTTGCTTTAAGCTGAATGGGGTCTTCCCTTTTATGATTCACCCTCCAGGGTCTCACTTTCTTTCATGTTTGTGCTTCTTGTTCATCACAGAGACTCTCTGTAGGCCTTCACTTTCTGGGTATTCTTGAAATGCAAAGTTGCCAAAAAGATAATAATATTTTCATTCAGATGCGAGAATGAACACTAAAGTGAACTGAATGAAGCTGGACCACTGTTTCTGATCCTTTCACCCCAGAGCCACCACCTTCAGAAAACGTGTTTATTTTGTATTTATTTATTTTTGTTTACTGTGAGGTGAAGATGGTTAGATCATCTGTAAATGTAGCAAAAAGGAAAACCACGATACACTGGTGCCAGTAAACTACTGTGTAACAATAAAAGGTAAATGGAGATGAGCGGTTGCTGTGTTTTTTTGTTTTTCTGAGTTGATTGAGATTTTTAGCTCTGACTGCAGCACGTGTTCAGCGTTGGAAGTTTTATTAAGTTGTTAATAAAGTCTTTAGAAAATCAGATAAGATGGTATTTTTTTTTTAAAAAAAAAAGATATTTGTGCTAAATTTCATTTCAAATGTATTCATTTTACTTTGATTTCACCTGGAAAAAGGACTAAGCAACAATTTAATCTGAAGTGGTGTCACACAGCAAAGTATCAAAACAAAAGTATGAGTATAAGAACGTCAAATATCTAATCGTCACAGTTATTGCAAGTCAAACAGCGAACAAATGAAAAATGAGACACTTAAACTCTCACACATTTATTTAAACACTTTTTCAATCACAAACTTAAACACAATGGGAAAATTCTAACAGTGCTAAAAAATTATCATTTTAAATACTGTACAGTAATAAATATACAATCAAGGCCAGATTCACAAATTCACAGTGCAGCTAACATCAAAAGTTACAAACTAGTTCAGTGAGAAATGGGATTTGTATTAAGAACATATAAAAGTTGGGGGGGGGGGAACGGTATAATCAGCATTCTCAAAGAAGCCCTTTTATGGTACAAAACTGAGGCAAGAGTCCGTGTATTAACTGTAAAACACTTTCTGTCTCACAGGATCTTCAGTATTTCTCTCAAAATCCAACATCAACCTATCTATGATACACAGATTCATAAAATTAGAAAAGATGAACACAAAGTTTAACCTGAAGTCTACATTTCTTTGGTGAAGTAGCTGTATGTTTCATGGAAACCTTAAAAAAGAGAATCCAGAGCAGGAAAAAAAAAGTTCTATGACTTTCATTCGAACTAACTTTGTCACGTTTGTCACGTCACCACAGCAGAACCTGTGTAAGGACTGCAAACATTAGCACACAACCAACTTTATTTAGTCTTATTAACAATATGGCAATATGTCACATACAGCACTTAAAACAGCAATAGAATACTAACTCATAGGTACCACAAATAATGGCCTACAGCCACAGAGACCCTACACATTACCTGTGAATAAAGATTTATCAACATGTTTCCTTTCATTGTTCATTTATTTATAGAAAAGTCACTGATTGAGTTTAAAGGGAAGGCATTGGTTCTGAATGGTTATCTTAATCCTTCTTCAGTCCCCGTAGCTTTTCTTCATAAATGTTCTCAGACCGTCAGGGTAACGACCTTCAGTGACAGGGGTCAAAGGGGTATCTGGTGACACCCCCGTGAATCTCCACCTCCGTGTCTGACCAGGCGATGATGTCACCTCTGAGGTGGCTGCCGCATGAGGCCAGGCTGTAGATGTCGCTAGCGCTGAGGACGTGTGACCACATGTGCAGGTCCGACATCTCGCCCACAAATGACTGAGTGGCATCAAAGCGGCCTCCAAGAGTGTCCTGAAGAGAGGAGACGCACAATAATGATCAATACCTGATTATTTTTATCTTCACTGATCAGAGACATGTGATGAACAGCTGATATTTCTCACTAACATATAGAAAATTATGTGAAATCTCCTGTGTATATTATAAACAGAGTCACTGATGAGGTCAGATGTTACTTAAAATTTGGAGTTTTGATAATGTTTTTATGAAGTAGACAAGTCTGCAGTATATTAAGGCCTCAACATGAGCACACATACAGGCATTTAATGCTGGGGAGAGTCCTAAATGGCTTGGATATTAACTCTGGACTCACAATATTTGTCTGTATCTCTGGAGTAAAGCTCGTTTTGACTTTACCTGCTCCTGTCCCAGTATGAAGACCCCTCCAGCTTTAATGGGGTGCCAGGCTGAGAGATTCGCCCCAGACCCCCTCTTCACCCCGTCCTGGTAGGCCTCCCACTGTCCGTCCCGTGTGGTCCAAGTCACACACACATGGTGCCACTTCCCATCACTCAGAGACAGGGGCAGAGTCGCTGCCTGTGGACGGGATGTGGAAAACTAGTGTAAACATGTTCTGAGGAAATATGTTTTAAATCAGAAACACTTTGTTAACAGATAATAATAATTACTTTTAACTTCCTCCACACCAGGGTGAAAAAAATTAGCATGTCACAGCCCCCTTGTGGTTGGGTTTGGTCATAAGCGTGTTGTGTCAAGATGAAGTGAGTTCAGAAGACTCAGTGTGGCATTTTTACTTTTTATTAACATTTTAAATTCAGTTAAAAAAAAAGTTTTCAATCTCCAAATTACTGGTTTGTTGGTTTGTTTTTTTCCCTAATGCCCAGTGCATACAGAGCCACTGCTGAAGACCAAACAGCAAAATCCAGGGCTGAAAACGAAGCCAGCAGTGAAGTGCCAAAAACTGCAGTTCCTCTAGTGGCCACTAGAGGCTGTCTTCAAAAGCAAGTCAAACTAAAAACTGTGTTTACAGCCTAAAAATATCTTTTTATTGTGTGTGTGTGAGCCAGCTGTGCAGTGGGTGGTTGTATAAAACTCCTCCTGGAGTTTTAGGCCTATAGCGTAGGTTCTTTGATTGACAGGTTTGCAAACCAGGCAGCTTTAGCAGGTGTCTGCCAGGCTTCACGTTTGCTAAATGGAGTCACTGAACTGATAAATACTGTTGACTTCTGTGTGGTACAATGTGTCCAGAATGTTTGTGCTCTAGGTTTGTTCAGTAAAACTCTAGTATTTCATTAGTCTCAGATTCAGCATTAATTAGCAGGTATTTGTGTTTGTGCTTTGCAACCATACACTTGGTGGATCCACCTTGCTAACCAAACCTTGCTGACAGCTTTGGCAGTCTTTTGTACATTTATGGTAACCACAGGATAAATAAATAAATTAAAAACAAAAAAACAGTCACAACAACAACATAGCACCCAAAAGAGCTTCTAAATTTGGATTCATGGTCCATTTTTAAATACAGTCTATGCTAGACGACAATAAACAGATGTCTGTAAACAGAACGAACTACATGTTGCTGTCAGTGTGGTGGCAATGCTGTGGGAGCATCTGTGCCTCAGGAGGTAGAGGAGATCATCTGCTGATCAGAAGTTAATCAGAGGTTTGCTCCCCAGATCCCCCATTCTACACGTCGAGTTACCTTCAATGCATCCGTCCCAATGTGAGTGAATGTTAGGTGAAGTGCTTAGGCATAGAAGAAAGCACGAGTATGAATGGCTGAATGAGGCTTGTATTAAGACATCACTTTGAGTGCTCAAATTGAGTAAAAAAGCATTACATGAGTACTTATATATAAAAATAAATAAGCGCTAAAGTATAAATTAAGCATTAATAGTTAATAAAAGTACATTTTTACAAAAAAATTGACTTTGATCACCAAAGCTAATTTGATTCATTGGGTGATTTGTTCAGGTTCGATTGACAATGACTAAACAACCCAGCAAAGATATCAGATCTGGCAGATTTTACTGAGATTAAACTAACAATATTTCAGTTATCAGTGCTTTCAATTCATTTTGATTAGTTTTTTTTTATTTTACATTTGAAACATTTTAAGTATGTAACTAGGTTATTTAAAATTTTTGTTTTAATTACTGATAATATAATTCATTTATTAAATTTCATAATATTTTAGATTAACTGCTCTGATTTTTGGCATAGACTTTAACTATCCTAACTGCTGTCTTGTTTATTGTAAATTGTTCAAGTTGACACACAAAAAAAAGAAGTTCACTTAAACTGACCACGACTCAGAGAAGAGCTCGTTCTTCTTCTCGCTCACCTTATCATCGATCAGCAGCTCTATGGGATTGTTCCCCCACTCGATGAGCACCAGCTCGTTGGCCTGTCCAGGCGCAGAGTAAGAAAAAGGTGTCCCCAGTCCGGGTCCCACTCCTGCCTTTATCCACAGACACAAAGTCAGAGCAAAGATCTCCTGCAGCAGTGTACTCTTCACCCGCCCGTACATATAGTTGGTCCTCATAGGGAAGCTGATCTGGAACGCATCGGGACTTTTTGATTTCTTCCTGCTGGAACCTGCTTAAGGAAACAAAACAACATTCACTCGCTGACCAAACAATCAGACCTGAGCATGTTTTAAAAAGCAGTTTTGCTGAACAGCGTACCTGAGAGGTGCAGCTGATTGAGCATTGTTTCCAGCTTATTTGAGTGGAAACCAGTCCGCGGCCCTGGTGCTCTGTATCCCATGTGTGGAAGGTAACTGTGACTGTCTGCTTCGTTGTCGTGGTGATCACCACCACCATCATCATCATGGTGGCTGTCATCATGGTCACCGTCTGCATCGTAATGGTCATCATTGTGGCCGTCATCATGGTGTTCCGTGTGGCTGCCATCGCTGTCAACGTGACCATTTCGATGTCTGTCTTCATGGTGGTCTTCTTTGTGGTCACCGTGGTGTCCGTCGTCATGGTGGTCATTGGCATGGTGCTCTCTGTCGTCTCCGTGGCTGCTGTCGTCATCGTGGTGGTCTGGGCTGCCGTGGCTGTCGGTGTGATGGTGCAGCTGCTGCTCCAGTGCATTGATCTTCCTCTGCAGCAACTCCTTCAGAGAGCTGGAGTACGTGATGGATGTGTTCCTCTTCTGCCGACAGAGGTGGAAACATACAGGTGAAGCCACATTATTAACGCACAAGGTAACACATCTGCTTTTTGTGTCTCTCTCAAGCTTTATAAAAGACTCTTGTCTATTTATTTATTTATTTCTTCTGCTGATATTTGTGTAATATCAAACAAAGCAGCCACTTGTGCTGCTGATCGGTCCCTCTCGCACTCATTGTGCCACTCTGCGTCTGTTTCCCTTCCTCTCAGGTAATCTGGGCTTTAGTCGTGGTGCGTGCCCTGATTATGAGTCTGTCAAGGGAGATCACGATAATTACTGCCGATCTTAGACCCCCTCACACTCACACACGTCCCACAGCTCCTGACATCTGTCTGTGATCACAACTGGGGAAAACACAGCACATAAGGGCAGGCACTCAAACAGACTTCAAAACACTCAAATATCCTCGAGGTCTTTAAATGTGCCCCGTCAATCCACTGCCTCTCTGACATCCACCCCTGAGCTTGTTGCCAGTCCTTGGAGCCCACTGAAGGACATTAGAGTGACTCTCTTGAGTGTGAGTGGCTTTATGCGATTAAGTTGCTCCTTTATCTAAAGTACTTAGTGGGCGTACCACTTTAAGGCTTCCAGTGACGCAACAAATGTTTTAACGTGTCCAAACAAAGGAAAACCACATGTGGGAACGTCACAAGCCTCCCTCTACCTCGTCAGCTGAGTTATATCTACTTAAACAGCTTAGATACACCCTTTCTTCCTTTCAACAGTTTAAAAAAGTTGTAAAAGTTCTGTCTCCCTCATGCTCACCTGCAGGTTGTTCAGCCTCTCCTTCAGCGCCTGCAGCATCCTCTCCATCTGCTCTGGCGACGATGCGACATCCCCTGGTGTCACATGTTTATCCTTCCCATGGCTGTTGCCACTGTGCCCTCCGTCAAATCGTTGCCCTCCCACCGAGGGGTAGTGCGGCGAGTCTGGTATGAGTTTGCTGTTGCCATGGTGACCCTGCTGGTTGCTATAGTGCCCATTGTCGGCATATGAGTGATGGCTGGCTGCTCCAGCGTGATGCAAGTGTGAAGCATCGTGGGGTGAGGCACCCAGTCCAAAGCCTTCGCACAGAGTGAGCTTGGCCGTGAGCTCCCGAATCGTCTCCCTTTGGTC
>VVHJ01063131.1:0-12422 GCA_015107715.1 Tylochromis polylepis | reverse complement strand
CACATGAATACTGCTGCAGAGGTTAAAGGTGACACAAATAAATCCAGCAAAGTGTTTTTCAGTCTAAGTAAAGCATTGCCTTCACTGCTGTGCTGCTCCTCACAGGAGACACCCTGTTTCAGATGGCTGAGGTCCACAGACAGATACAGGTGCAACTGGAAGATGTGGTAAGAAAGGCCATCAGCATGGTCAAATAATGATGCGTTGATAGGCATGTGTTTCATTTATAACAAGCTTTTAAAAATCATGTGTTTGAAGTGAACCAAACATAATTAAGTGTCCAGAAAGTGACCTTCGAATCAGAAAAAAACCAAACAACTTGTCTAAAATCTCATTCTTGGCAGGCTTTACTTTCATAAAACTGCTGCCGGGTTTCTCCAGAATCATATCTGAAAAAGATTCTCTCTCGGAATCAGCTGAGAGAAGATTACTTTTTTATGTAAAAGAACTTTACTGTATTTAATGAAGCCATGCAAGGGCCGTACGTGATCCAGGCCCTGGTGTGCGCTCAAAGTGTATGGAGGGAGGGCAGTAAGCTTATAAAGAGATAAAGCTAATATTGAGCTGAACTGAGTTCAGCTAATTAGTGCAGCCCTCTACAACAGTCCCATTTTCTCATGTGGCCCCTGGGGAAAATTAATTGCCCACTCCTGGTCCAAGGTATCACATAAAATATGTGAACACCAGTTTTGTTTCTCCATGTCAAAGGTGTAAGCTATTGGAAAGTATTAAATCATGACTATATTACAAAATGTTTGGGCACAAAAGAAAAAGAGATGAGCCAGGTATTAAAATGTAGGTAAATGAATGCATTTTTGTTTTGACCAGTCACCTCTCTCACATTTTATATGACCCATAAAACCTTTTTCCAGTAAACGATCTAAAAATAAAAATTTTTTAAAAAGCAGATGAAAATATCCAGGTGCTTGTTGCTATACACGGGTTGTCAATCATAAGGTTCGAGGAACAAAGTCAGCTTGGCAAAGACTCCAATGGCTTTGGACAGCTTTGAAAAATCGGAAGGATCAGACACAAATTTTGGACTTTTAACTGTATTTTCATAAGTTTTACAGCTTTCCGTACTGATAAAGAGCTCCCTCATGGCCATTCATGCTACCCAGAAAAAATTAAGTAGTAAATAAACATTTAAATGAATGCACATTTTCTAATTACAATTTTTTAAAATTCTGCACATTTTATTATTAAAGAGTCACGCAGACCTTTTTTTGTGTTACTACACAAGCATTTCTTCATCATGTAGAAAATCTTAGACTTACTGTTGAAATTATACTTCTTTTTTCTTATATTAAGATATTTCAGGGATTAAATGTGTAAAGAAACTTCTTTTTACCAACAGAAAAGGGAGTTTCACTGGTCCGGCCCACAATATCAAATGAGTTTGGCGTGCCTGCTCTACATCATAGACATTGGATGTGTGCAGTTTTACCATAGAAACTACAAAAACTAAATGTCTAAAACCAAGATTTTGGCTTTTGTCATGGGTGTTGGTAGTTTTTAATTCACTTTAAAAGTGTCAATTTCATGAACATATGCAGTTATGAGGGATGAAAAATGCAGGTAAAAATAACATGAATAAAAAAGTTTGAAACCTGTATACTTTGATGGCCTGCAAATTACAAAATATTCACAGTATGAAGATAAAACTTTTTGTGTGGCTTCATTAAATACGTTAACGTTGTTCTCTGATTCAGACGGTGTCAGTCACGAGCTCTTCTCAGCAGGGAAATTTGACACACATGCTGACGTGTCAGTGAACTTTATTTTAAATGTTTAATAAAACTTATTTATTCATGTCACCAACAGTTAAAGCTGTTTCATTCCGAGCTGCTCGCCCAGTTGGAGCAGAAGCTAGAGCTGGACATCAAGTACCTCACGGTAAGTCCACACACTGACTACAGCATCTCACACTGAGGATATCATAAGTGGATTTAACTAAAATGCATTCCTTGATATGTGGGATTTGAGGGAGTTTTTTATTCGTTATTTGCCTTTGATTGACATAGAAAGTAAAGAAAGAAAGAAAACGTGACATGTTGCAACAAAGATGCTGGAAATCTTGATAAAATAAAGTAGAATGACTGGGTTTTGTTAATCTGTACTTAAATATAAAATGCAATTTTGATCAAATCCTTGACTTTCCTTTCAGGCCACCCTCAAAAAGTATCAGAGCGAGCGACGGTCTAAAACCGAGTCAATCGAGCGCTGTCAGTCCCAGCTGAAGAAACTCCGCAGGAAGAGCCAAGGCAGCCGTCACCCCAACAAATACGGTGACAGAGAGATGCAGGTAACAGAGGTTTAACGTCTCATATCAGTTGTATGGTCTTCAGTAATGTTAAAAAATGAGCACGAAAAACACTCTGTCATTTGAGAAATCCTTCTCCTAAACATCTCACTCAGCATTACAGCAGATTAAAAAGGAGAGCTGTGTGAGCATTTGTGTGACAACTAGGCCAGCTTGAATAAGATTAAAGAACAATCTGGTTCTGCTGATTTGTCAGAAAAAACAAGCAACAAGGAAAATATCAATAATATGAGAGGGTCAGCAGATTCGGCCACTTGAAGAATTAAGAAAATGGAAAATGAAACCGCAAGAATACATGAGAATGAAAGGTCACTGAGCCTAGGAGGCTGTTTTATCACTTGGATTTTGTTATCACTGAGGATGTGATGTAAGATACTCCTTCGGCCTCTTTGTTATTCCCATCGTTACACAGTGCATTAAAGATCACATTATCTTTGAGCGACGACAAACGCAGGTGTGCGTGAGCATTAACGAATGTTCAGCTTTGCAGGTTTGAAATTTTGGGCTTTTCCTTCAGTTCGTGGAGCTGATGAGCCGTCGCCAAGGCGAGCTGGACACGCTGGTGGCCGCAGGGTACAAGTCCGCTCTCACTGAGGAGAGGAGACGCTACTGCTTCCTGGTGGACAGACAGTGCTGTGTCACCAAACTGCTCATTAACTACCACTCCAAGGTGATAGACTCACACTTATTTATCACACGTTTTAAGTTTGTGAATGTTTCCTTTCATCGAATCCAGTGAAAACTAACAAATAATTTACTCCTGACAGCCGTGTGTGTGTTTAATCAGTGTGATAGAGCTTATTTCTCTGTGCTATACATCTTAACTGGTTCAAAGTCAGCAGATAATTTCTGTCATTGAAATAAACAACAAATCATGCTGCAAATATTCACCAGATCCCAGAACATGTACTGATGCTCAGTCCTGTTTGATTAACTGAGCCTGCATGTTGTTTCAGGAATTATTTTAATACTGAAACTGTATATCTCGTTTTTGAAGAAGCTGGAAGGCAAAGGTTTATAAAGGAATTAGCTTGCAGTAAAAATAAATACAGTAAGAAAATTGTTGTTATAAATGTCTTTATATCTTTTGTTTTTCTGCTGTTGAATGTAATCCAGGTGAGAGAGCTTCTGTCTCAGAAGCTGTCATCTTGGCAGCAGTCGTGTTCTCAGCCAACAAAGCTCCCGGACCGTGCTCTGAACCTGCTGCGCCACACTGCGCCTCAAAGCCCAGGAGCTGCTGGGATAGCTGAGGTCCTTCGTCACACCAAGCTCGGCACCGCTCAGCCCGAGCAGGTCAGATCATGTTTTAGTACAAGTGTGAGTTAAATCCAAAGTCAAGCCCAACAAGCCTATTTTTACAGACCTCACTGTGGCTAACAACCATACTCTGCCCTTATAATATAAGACATGTAAGCTTTTGTTGTGAGTATCATCTTTATTAGCGCACTACAGTTAGTTCTGTAAGTTTCTGGACAACAAGAAAAAGCCTTTCACAACTTTAGCCAAGTCAATAACACTCTCAAGGAGGTAGGCACATCATTGTCAGGGTCTGCAATCAAGAGATGCCTTCACAAATGGAAGTGCAGAGGGTTTATAACATGCCGCAAACCACTGGTTACGCTTAGAAAAAGGAAGGCCAGATTACTCTTTACCTGAAACCATCTGAAAGACTGTCTGGAATTCATTGGGCACATGAAATCAAGTTGAACTTGTATGAGAATGATGTGAAGAGAAAAATATGGAGAAGGAGAGAAACAGTTCACAAGTCATAGCAAACAACATTATCTTTAAAACATGGTGGAGGTAATGTCAATGTATGGGCATGTGGTCACCAGTTTAACTGTGTCACTGGTGTTTGTGATGACGTGACTGCTGATGATGGGATGATAGACTCATTCTGCCTCTGAACACCCAGAAGGTTCTTAGAGATGCCTCAGACATCATCAAACAGCAGGGGTATCAGCTGACTACAGAGAAACTGTTATCAGCACCTCTGTGTATGTAAAAGGCTTCTGTCCTCGTCCTCTTTTTCTCTGAACACTACAAAGAGCAGATTTAACTCCCCCCTTTGGACCCAAAAGAGTCCACTTTTTCACTTGTAATGGAAGCAGTTTCTCTGTGAATCTGTGGGGGTCTGCACAACAATCATTTGATCATTCCTCTCAATTTATCTCAAGGGATTCTGGTACTAAGATTTTTTTCAAACTAATTTTGAAAAAGACAAATTAAAAGAAGTCACTGTGAGGGATTGAGA
The DNA here is from genome assembly GCA_015107715.1 of Tylochromis polylepis. Lineage (NCBI taxonomy): Eukaryota > Metazoa > Chordata > Actinopteri > Cichliformes > Cichlidae > Tylochromis > Tylochromis polylepis. Next base: position 7,845 of record VVHJ01063131.1, on the reverse strand, counting down.
GGGATTTAAACATCCTGCACGGTGCCTCATCGGGTTGTGTTTGTCATCACTTTCAGACTAAGTTGCAGAGCTTAGGATATTTGGCAGCTCACAGTTCAATAAGTCATTCACGACATCAGAATTTTAATAATGGCCCATATTTTCTGGTAGTTACTGTGATCTGCTCTTGATTTTCAGAGGCTCTCTGTTCAAGAAGTCCCTCCTCTGTTAAACGGAGACTCCAGTCGCTCCCAGCAGCGCTCGCTCCCCTCCTCCACCCAGGGTGACACCTGTCCTCCTCAGGGCTCTCCCCAGACTTTCCTCTCTGCTCCCTCCACCGGAGGAGCTGCCGGAGGTTCATCGCAAGGAGCATCTCCTCAGCACAGCAGCACACCTGTCAGTGTTTCAGCCAGCCCGCTCCCTGACAGCAGCGCCAGTGGCAGCGCCAGCCCAGCTCCATCTACTCCCACCACCACGTCCAGCAACTCAGCCCAGCAGACCTCACTTCTCCTCGCCACAAACACGTCTAACCTGTCCCCGAGCCTCATCCCCTCCACCGTGATGTCGCTCAGCCAGATCTCCCCGGCCAGCAGCTCCTCACAGGGCATGACCCTCCCCATCCCCCACAGTGCACCTCACAGCCCTCCTCTGCCCCACAGTGCTCCGCTCTCCAGGGCCATGACTCCGGTGCAGCTGCTGCACCAGCAGGTGGAACCAGGAGGAAGCAACACTTTATCTCCGTCACATAATCCGTGGCTGCTGAAGACCTCAGAGATGAGTGCCACTGCAACACTTCCTCTGCCGAGGAGACCTGTCAGTGAAATGAGGCTGGGCGGCTTTCAGGGTGAGACATGATCCGACACACCTGCTGTTTTTTTGGATGTCTTCGTCCCTGACACTAACTCCTCATTTCTCCACCCAGGCTCGAGTCTTCCCAGGATGATGCCTTTATCTGGACCTACACGTGTGGAAGCCATGTTTTCTCACACACCTGGAACATCAGAGGGTGGTGGAGGAACCACGGTGGGAGGAGCTTGCTTACTGCACTTCCTGCCTGGTGACAATATCACTCTGCTCATCTCTGAGCCCAGAGATGGGTGGCACTACGGTCAAAATGAACGAACGGGACGGTATGGTTTATCCATCTTTTCATCCTGATTCATATTTTTGAGGGGGCCTTAAAACCTTTAATGTCACTATTGTGCTCAAAATAAAAAAGGACTGCATTAAATACATCAGACAAGGATTTATAAAACTGTCTCTAGCTGGTAGCTTGTGTTTCTGTAAATAAAACAAAGCAAGCACATCATGTTTACTTCATTCATTCAGTCTCTCAATCAGAATTAGAGCTGCTCCATCTGGAAATGATCAAACCTTTCGGTGGTTGAAAAAATAAATTGGTCAATTATGCAACCAATGACCACACAGGCTCTGCCAGCCCTAGTGCCCATCATTGCATGCAAGTGCTGGCACCATTGGATTCTTTGGCATTGATTTAGCATTTAAAAATGAAGAATCTATTTCATTTAGAATGAGAAATATTATGAAAAGAGTTTAACAGCAGCAATATAATCAAAGATAGGAACGACATAACACCTGAGGAAAGCGCTATATGTTAGCTGGCTTGACAAAACCTAAATCACCAGATGTGGATAACAGGTAGTTATCAGTCTTTTCTCTTGAGTTAGGCCTTCTGCTTTGGGCTCTGAGTGTGCGCACATTCTCACAAAATGATCCCTATGAGTGCCCCCTACTCCAGTCGGTATCAGCTGATGATGATAAAATGATGATATAATCTATTAAAAAAAAAAGAGTTAAATGCAACACTGTTGCAAATAAGAAAAGAAATTAATGTTGCAAAAGAATGTTAATCCTAGGATTTATTGCACAGAGTGGTAAAATAAATATTTTAATCCAAGTTAATTATTTTACTGCAGAGTGCGCTCTCAGTGCTGTTGTTCATTTCTAACGTGAGGTAACACCTTAAAATGGATACATTTATACAAATTAAAAGTTACCGTTCCATAAAGGAGACATGTAAATCGCTTTAGTTTATCACATATCAAAGTGCAATTAATTTGAACAGGTGTCCTTAGTGTGTGTTCTGTGTTCTAGTAGCTGCAATTCCAGCAGTGTAAAGGAGACTTGGCAGTAGATTAGAATAAAGTACAGCAACATTTCTGCATCACCAAATTAATGCATGCATATTCCCATTTGCACTGCTATAACTTTACAGTAGTGCAAAACATATACACCCCCAGAAGAGGATGTATATCACAATTAAAACATGTTGTTTTAAACTGAAACTCAGAACCTGCTCCCAAACAGGTTATGTGTTTGAAATAAGTTACCGTGGTGATTTCATCAGGTGAAAAGACATTCCCTTTGGAGACACAGAAAACTCTCACTTTAGGCTCAACATAGCTCACGAAAATGTTAATCTCGCTTTGTAGTTAACTTAAATAAAAAAGCAAATGAAAACAACATTGCTTTTTTTTTCTTATACAAAACTTACACCATAATATTTTTACACATCCCTACATTGTTAATGTGACTAAAAGTACAGTCAGTAAGAGAGCCAATCAACAGTCCTGTCCTCTGTGGCCTTTTCTATAACATCGCTCCCACTAACGTCATGCTCCTTTCTCGATACTACATGAATGAAAACTTCTCTCTGGTACCAAGTTATACCCTTACTTTACTACGTTTACTTCACACAGTCTCTGACATTTCTCGCTTCTTTAAATTTCAACTTTATTGATTCAGCCTGTGAAATGTTCCTTCACAGGAAAGGCTGGTTCCCTTTCTCTTACACTCAGCCACATCATACCAAGATGGATCTTCTCGAGAGGTAAGCGAACAAAGAACAACTGCTGAAATCTGCTGGTCTGAAGGCTAACAGCTTTGACATTATTGATGATGCTTCCTTAGTTTTTTTGGGTGATTCACACTTGATGGAGTCATTTTCATGCTGAATCCTTTATGACTCTCTTCCCATTCCCATCCATGTATTCTCAGTCACTAAAAACAAGTTTCATGCCATCATAATCATTCTGTCTGCCTTCACTATCCCCACCGCCCTCTCCCAACTTACTCGCTTTCCAACAGCAACAAAGTTGTTGATAAATTCACACAAAAATCAACATTTGCCTACTCTCATTGTGTCTCCTTTATCTTTTTTCCGCTGTGTATTCGTTCCTCTCTGTCTGTGACCTTCCCTGTAGCTCGCTCTTCTTATCTAGAGCTAACAGCACCAGTACCGGGCAACTTGACAAACTAGGGTCTCCGGGTCTCCCAGCCCTCACCCCTGAGTCAGAGGAGGAACGCTCCCTTCCTCCCCAGAGGGTCAGCACCTTCCGCCCGCGCCCGTACAGCATGGCCGACAGCAACAAGGTCAGAAACACGAAACCTGTGGGAGGAGGTCAAGGGTTAGCACGAGGGCGTCCTCACAGTTGACCCTGACTGTTAAAGGAGGAGATACATCTGCGCTCTAATAATTCAGTACAAATACTGACACGCGTCTCTACTGCTTTACAGATCACCTCAGAATTGGCCTCCCCACCTCCCTCACCGACCAGGTAACTTTATAGCAACTCACAGGTGCTAATTAAGGGAACTCGAACATTTTTACTTGTCAAAGTGCATTCACTGAAAATACTACACAGTCTGTAAACTACCTCTGAATAAATTCAGACTTGTGTGCTTAATTCTGGTTGTTTGTGTTTGGTTGATTTTCTGATATTGTGTATGTTTTTGCACATGTGTATCAGTGCAAGACTGTGACCTGTCCAGTCTGACGTTGCACACATTTAAAAATAGTATCAGCTGCCCAAAATATAATAATAACCAAGGCAGGCATGAACAATAAATCAGAACTGAGCACCAAGTCCTGCAGTGTCAGCGTCTCTATAGAGCTGCTATCACAGCATGTCTAACTTATAAAAGTACAATCCTAAATTATTCACATGCCCATGTAATCACCAGTTCAAGTTACATATTTATTGTTTCCTCCTTTCAGGCCCAATCCATTTGCACATGTCCGACTCCGAAAAACTGTCACCAACGATCGCTCAGCTCCCATCATCGAGTGAGCTTTTTATTCCCACCGCAGCAGCAGCAGCAGTGTTCCTCTGTGGTTCATCAGTACATCGCACCTCAGGTTGAATCCTGGAAAGAAGCACACTGGATAATGTTAATGTTCTACTTTTAAATTTAATAAAATACTCTGTGTGTTTCATGTATAAAGGCTGTTTTAAATATGAGTACAGCCGACTGGATTTGTAGGTTGCTGGGGGAGAAGAGACAATTGTAACATGTGAGAAAGTGCTTTAGTGAAGTGTGGGCTTTAATATAAAATCTAGATGTTTAGCTTCATGTTTGTCACACTGTGTCCTGCTCGTCCAGAATAACTAACATGCTTTAGTTTGAATTATGAAGGATACAGTTGTTTCTTTTACTGTTTTAAAGAGATTTTTTTTCTCCCTTTTTGGTTATTTTTGTGCCATATTCAGAGACGTTTTCTGTGTTCAGCTGATTTAGGGGCTGGATCCTAATAGCAGGTTGTGCACATTGACTATGATGAAGTGTTATGGGAAGAGGACAGGCTCCTTCTCTATTGCAGTATTATATTTTTTAGAAAAGCTGCCAGATCTGGTGCATTTTCTTGTTACTGGTGAAGGTGAGCATTTAAAAGTATTAAAAGTGTGCTTTTTTTCATTTTATTTTAACACAATGATTGTTTTTGATGAGCTACTTGATATTAATGAAACTGGCACAGTGACTTATGTTTATGTCATGTTTTAGTTTCTGAACATGAGAGATGTTGTTTGAAGGCACAGGTGTGTCAGATACATCCTGTTGTGCCACTTAACACCATTCATTCTGCTGCTGTAAAGTTACATATTAGCATTTGTGAGCAGATGACTTAAAAAATTGCTTGCTGCTTGAAATTTGATTATCCAGAGTTGATCAAATCCAACCACTCACTGAGTGAAATCATCAAAATTGTCCTCTTTTTAAATACAGAGCAACTCTGACAACAAAAAGAAAACTTGTAAACTTCACAGACACAAACTGTAAAAGTTGGTAGTTGAATGTTTGGATAGTGGTATCACCAAAAGAAGTGTTTTCTTAGAAAGTAGCATGTCATTGAGGGTTCAAAGTCTTAAGAATGAGAGATTTGCATGCTTAGTCTTTGGATTTGATGTCTTCTTGATTTCTTTTCAGTCCCAAATCTGAAGCTATCCACCAGCTAGGCTGCTTAATTGTAGTTGTATGTCCATCAGTCAGACTAAGCAGAATCTTAAAGTGATGTATGGATGCTAAGACAGATGATGATTAGGTTTTTACTGAGAAACTGTATCTATGAAAGTGATGAAGAAAGTATACAGGAAGTTGACCAACGTCTGAGCAAGTGTTTGTGGTAATCTACAGACATCCAAAGTAATTTTTTTGTAGCTCTGCGCTCTTTGTTGCCTCTAACAAAGTGAAATCTGTGCAAACCTAAGCGAGTTGTGTTCCTGTTTTAACTGCCTCGAGTTGCTTTGATGTTTTAGCACCTTGAAGATTCATAATATCACCTGAAAAGCTTGTAGGAAAAAAAAAATCTATCAGCATACATTGTAATCACTTCATGTAGCGTTGCTTCATTAATAAAGATGACAGCAAAATGCTTTTAATGCATGTAAATAGTGCCAAAAAAATTGTGTGACTGTTTGACTTCTTTGTAAAATTTCACTTTGGTAGAACATTTGGGCTTTGTGATTATACAGAGTGAACATCTGGAAACTGCACAGCTGCTGGTAGGGAAATCCAGTCTCCAGCTCAGAGTAACTTACACAGAATGAGATACAATTGTTACAGACTTCACGTGCCTGAGTGTGAGTTTAGATACACAGTCTCACTAATTCAAATAGAATTTAATCTTTAAAAAGCAAATTATTTAGTCACAGGGAAACCTTTACTGGCACAAATACATTTAAATCAAGGAATGTACTGCAAGAAATGCATGTGAGATTGAACTCATTAAAAATGTGAATGTTACAACAATAATGTAAAATGAACAGATAATGTTGTTTAAATTTCAAACATACACTCACCGGCCACTTAGGGTACACCTGTTCAGGTGCTTGTTAGTGCAAATATCTAATCAGCCAATCACATGTCAGCAACTCAGTACATTTAGGAATGCAGACATGATCCAGAGGACCTCCTGAAGAATGGGGGAAGAAAGATGATTTAAGGGACTTTGAACGTGGCATGACTGTTGGTGCCAGACAGTGGTCTGTGCATTTCACAAACTGCTGATCTGCTGGGAACCATCTGTAGGGTTTACAGAGGATGGTCTGAAAATATCCAGTGAGCATCAGTTCTCTGCGTGAAAATGGCCAGACTCCTTCAAGCTGATAGTCAGGCAACAATAACTCAAATAACCACTACACCCGAGGTATGCAGAAGACCATCTCTGAACACACAACACATCAAACCTCGAAGCAGGTGGTCTACAGCAGCTGAAGACCACACTGGGTGCCACTCCTCTCAGGAAAATATGGTTACAGTATGCACAGGCCCACCAAAAATTAGACAAAAGAGTATTTGAAGAATATTATCTGGTCATGATAGCAACTGTAAGGTTCTTTGAGGAATATTTCCAGCACCTTGTTGAAACTATGCCACAAAAGATTAAGGCAGCTCTGAAGGCAAAAAGGGGTCCAACCCAGTACAACCACGGTGTACCTAATGAAGTGGTCGGTTAGAGTAATAGTTCCCCTGCACTTTAAATCAAAGCTGAACAACATAGGCGAGAGCTGTCCTGTCACAACTCAAGCAAACACAAATTCAGAACTCTTCTGTTAAAAGAGAAATGTTGTTAGATATTAGACACATTTATTTATTTATATACTTTATCTGCAGAAATCAGTGCATCTCTTCAGACACTACGGAATATGACACTACTTTGAAGATGAATATTTCAGGGGAACAGAATTTATGTGGAGTACTAATGCTTACATGTGAGCTTTTGCATGCTTTTTCAAACTGATATTTCTGTACAGAATGCACAACATATAGTTATATTGTTATTTAGTATAGTCAAACTTCATGCAGGCGAGTAGAAACAGGAGATATTGAAAGATATTATACAACCTACTTCCTCACATTTTCACAAAAAAAACCCCCAAACAAACAAGAAAAAATATGGGGGGTATCCACTATAATAAGTTTGTTGCTGTACTGCTCTGCACATTGTTCTGCCACCTTACTGAGCCGTGCAAGCAGAATTAAAGCTGGTATGAAAAGAAGGAATTCTTTAAAAAAAAACACACAAAAAAACACCCTTAATCTGATTACAGCTTCTTATTTTTAAACTAAGCCACCTCTGAAGGATCAGAACTGTGTTGAAGCTTAGTTTTAAAACAAAAATCTTAACCCTGAGTAACTTTTAACTGAGAAAAAAAAGTGTTTCACATTTATGTCTGTTTGAGAGATAAAGGTGTAGATCAAACATCAAGCAACTTAAACTGTGACTGATCAACTCTGCTTCACTTTCACATCAGCAAAATACTTTTAATACTGTTACTGATTACAGACTGTTATTAATTAATTCAACAGAACCAATTAGACATTGCCGCTATAATTTACACATCCATCCATTCTCTACCGCTTATCCTTTTCAGGGTTGCGGGGGGGCTGGAGCCTATCCCAGCTATCTTAGGGCGAGAGGCAGGGTACACCCTGGACAGGTCGCCAGTCTGTCGCAGGGCTAACACATACAGACAGACAGACAACCATTCACACCAGCACTCACACCTATGGGCAATTTAGAGTTTTCAATTAACCTATCCCCACTAACTGCATGTCTTTGGATTG
>VVHJ01063129.1:0-10521 GCA_015107715.1 Tylochromis polylepis | reverse complement strand
ATGGAGCAAACCATCAAAGACCTGCAGCACCGCCTGGATGAAGCTGAGCAGATCGCCATGAAGGGAGGCAAGAAGCAGGTGCAGAAGCTCGAGGCCAGGGTGAGCACTTCTTTTACATCTTTGTGTTATTTCTGGGAAATCAAATTATTAAATTCTTGAAAGAAATCCTTTGGAGAGTTATCTGTAAAATCATGTCCCCAACCAGGTAAGGGAACTAGAAAATGAGGTGGAAATGGAGCAGAAGAAAAGCAGTGATGCAGTGAAGGGGGTGCGTAAATATGAACGTCGCATCAAGGAACTCACCTACCAGGTTTGTGGAAACCATCAGCATCCATTTCCCAGGTTGAATTAAACATTTTTTTTGCAAGTTTGAAACCATCCATCCATTCATTTTTTTTCACTGCTTATCCACTTTAGGGTTGTGGGAGTGATGGAGCCTGTCTCATAGGGTACAGAGTACACCCTGGACAGGTCGCCAGTCTTTCACAGGCCAAATGTGTAACCTTGTTTCTCATTTCCACAGACTGAAGAAGATCGCAAGAACATTGTGCGGCTCCAAGATCTAGTAGACAAGCTGCAACTGAAAGTTAAAGCCTACAAAAGATCTGCTGAGGAGTCTGTAAGTGTGCCGTCTGTTTGAGGTGAAGTCTACATGTGATGTCTTCTTCTGTCACCGAATACTCAGGTTTGTTTCATTAACCTTAAACAGGAAGAACAGGCTAATGTTCATCTTGGCAAGTTCCGCAAGTTGCAGCATGAGCTGGAGGAGGCTGAAGAGAGAGCTGACATTGCTGAGTCTCAGGTCAACAAGCTTCGTGCCAAGAGCCGCGATGTTGGATCCAAGGTTTGAACGCATGCACTTTGTAGCATCTGACCCTGACACGTGCTGCTCTCTAGTGGCTGCATTTAACTTGTTTGCTGCTCTGCTGTTCGTTCTTTAGTTCTGTCAGTTGATATCACGCTGCAATTATATATATTACATATGTTGCTTTGTTGCACTAAAGTCATACTAATCTGAAGACCTGACAGCTGTTTCTCTTCTTTCTTTCCAACCTCCCCCGGCTGCTACAGAAAGGGTTTGATGAGGAGTGAAGCTTTGGAGTCAACAAAAACCCCTTTGTCTGCTGTGTGTTATAGATCCCCTCAACTATCACTATTTACAACCTGTAGTGCTAATAAAATTTCATTAAGCTGTTGCACAACATTGTATTCTTTCTATTTTTTGTGGGTTCATGACAAATTGTACAAGATTTGAATAACCTCTACCACATGCAATATAATGCAATAGTACACGCATTATACTTTAAAAACTGGCAGTTAAAAAAACAGTACATTTTAATATGCCTAGAAATGGTAAAACTGCAGCTACAATGTTCTAGTTGCTAAAAATAGTGAGTCAGGTATGGGATAGTGGCTAGTAATTAACACAGTTAGGTTTCATGTGAAATTGTCCCAGTGGGATTCTGGGAGCAGACACAGGCCCATCCTCAAGGGTTCACAAGCTCCTGTACTGCTAGCGCTAGACAAATGGGAGGATTGCTTCAGGTCAATCCAACAGCTGAAAGCACCTGGGTGTGGTAGGGGATGGGTTAATCTTGATTTCTCAGCTTTGTTGTCTGCATTTCTACACTGGATTAGAACACACCAGTGTACAAGTACAAATACAGACAAGTGTTCAATTAAATCTAAACCAGTGAAACTGACCAGACTATGTTGAGGGGAATACACCTTGAACAATAATCACTTTTAATGAATGCAGTAAGGAGAGGCTTCAGAACAGATTCAGTTTTTTTCATCAGAGTCTTTAACTGGATTGTCAGTGCTATGAAAACAAGAAAACAGCACTTGTCTACACTTGAAAAACATTGGTTACTGCAATAGCATTACAAGCAAGTAATGTAGGTCTGTAGTTCTTTACTGGAAAGGGTTATGTCACGCTAACACATGTGCTATGGTGTAAGATCCAAAGCACTGGAATATATCAAGCTTTAGGCCTAAATAGGAAAATTAGAAGTCGAGTGAAGAAGTGGGCAATAATTTGAAAAGTGAAATAGTGATGACAACTAAAAGAGAGAGAGATAAAACAAAATCCATGTTCTTAAAATAGAGGTCAAGAAAGCCCAAGAGCCAGGACCTCAAGGTCAAGCATAAACCACTGCTCATACTTGGACCTATTGTAATACCGCCTGTAATCACTTGCAGCTGGTCAGTGAATCCCTGTCCAGGTCTGTCTGCTCCAAAGGCCTGGGGAGGATTCCAGAGGATTAACAAGCAAACATCGACAGAAAAATAAAATGAAACACACTGGGATGCAATACCAACTGCATGTCAGGATCTTTATGCTTTATGCAGGTTCAACTCTGTTGGTTTATTTACGTTTTAATTAATTAATTAAATTTTTTTTTTTTTACAGTATTTTGAACATAATATTTGAAAATACAGCTGTTTTTGATCGCATCCCTAATAGCTGCAATGGTGTAGAGGCATGAAGAAAAACAGATTGCTTGTATCATTTACAAAAACTGCTAATCTTACCTCTCTAGAGCTTTGCCTTGGTGCTGCTGTCAGGTCTTAGTGGTTGCTGTTTCTGCTGGAGACTAAATATTGATATGAGGCAGGAGGAGGGAGGAGAGGGAGGCCCCAGACTCCCTTTGTGTGAAATTTAGGGAGCCCTATGTCTTCTCTTATTACATCCCATATCTTTAACTCCCTGTTTGGGCCCACAGGTACGGAAGTTTGTCTATGAGCTAATGAAAGCACATTCACACCTCTGCTCACACCACATACAGCACGGCATGTGCTGAAGATTATCAGTGTGATTAACAAGCTATCGGAGCTCATGCTTGTGTGAATAAGACAAGCCATGAATGACGCAGCAGTTCCCTGCTTCTGTAATTAGACCACATATGAAGCTATATATTAGACTGTATCTTGTTCTCAACATTCTCAACATAATCTTCTCATTTTTTAATCTTCTAATTTTGTCTGATTTTTCATTGTTAAAATTCTTCCAAACCTTCCAGGTTCTAGATCGAGATACACTGAAAAACTAAATTATTTCTCCGCCAAGTCCTCCTCTCCTTCAGCGCTTTCCATTACAATCCTATAAGCAAAAAGTCAGCAAAAAAAAGGCAGTCTAAACAAATCAAACTACCTCCTCTTTAACAGCAAGACCATAAAAATGTCACTTGTACTACTGTCCTTAACATTAATGTGCTTTCTTATACACAATACACACTTAGTCTAGTGTCACCAACAATGGCAGTGATAACTTAATTTATATAGCAATTTATACAGCACTTTTATAAATACTTTACAGTGAAATAGATAGTAAAGCACATTAAAAACATTGTTTTTATGTATTTTTATGTGGGCTTTTTTCTTTTAAAAGATAATAATTTCATGTTACTTAGCGAATTTTAGTTGCTGATACAGCGAGTAACAATAGCTGTCTATTGTGTGGATGTCCTCTGGGGCCAAAGCCAACCTTGTATTTAATTAAGTGTATGTGGTGACAATGTGTATTTGTTGTGACATCAAGAAAATATTTAAATCGTGTTTGACCTTTAAGGTTGATGTTATCTCCACTTGCTCTTTAGCAGGGCATGGAATCTCTCACTTCCAGCCGATGCCAGAGGAGAGACAGGGAAGTTATCAGAATGGAAATAATCTCAGCACTTGTCAGCAGCTGTTGACCCTCCTTTTATCTCTTAACCTTTCAAGGAGCTGTTATTACTGCTGGTAGTGGCTGGCTGTGATGTGTGTAGGTTACAAATTATTAAGCAGTATTATATTGTTAAAGTTATATAGATAACATTTAATGGGACTATATATCAGCAGGTTTGAGTGGTAGGATTATACTTGACAGAGTTAGAATAAATTATTTTTTTGTTGTAGGTATCATTATTATGACCTAAATCATGCTACAATGTTGAAGGCAGTTAAGCTCCAACTCCACAAAGGAGCAGGAGCTGAAACAGAACATTCTCACTTGTGCTGTGGGATAATATCTGTCACTCTCAGGAGATTTATGTGAGACTGAGCTCAGTGTGAGACCATCATCTGCTACAGCTGATCCTAGATGCAAGCAATAGCAGCACCCCGAAAGCCTCTGTGACTGTTCTCCTCGCTCAGTGCCGGGTTCTCAGCAGGAATTTCACACAGTTATCTTTGTCCTCAAAGTTACAATGCCATTTAAATGGGGCTGTAATCAAGGGGCCAGCTTTTGCTAGCTGCTGCCTGATAATGGGAGGTGCCTTTTACGGTAACCTTAGCATCGCACTGAATCAGTCGTGTTGTGCACAGCCCTCTGTTGTGTGTCATCATCATTGCCTTTCAGTGAATCTCAGGCACGTCACCTGTGGCAGACCTCTGTCTGTGTTACTCCGCACTTAGTTAAGCTAGTTAAGCTCAAATGCTTCTGCTCTTTATTTAGATCGACCTACTCAGTATGTGATGTCTGTTTTTGTTACCACAAAGCTCATTCTATGATAACTACACACAATATGTTACCGAGGCCTCTTCCTAAGCCCCGAGAGTAATTGAGACCCATACATAACATACTTCTCTAAAATATCTCCCCAGATACGTTGTGTGCCAGCTTTTGTGTTTCAGCAACATCAGTGTTTTACTTAACTGAATAGGAAAATATTCAAAGGATGCTTTTTTGCTCTGAGCAGGGATTTCATGGTTACACATTTTTCACTTAGGCTTTATTTGGGGTTATTTTCACATTTTTTTCTGATTTCTGTTTAGATCGTTGTTTCAGTTTTTAGTTTTTATTGCAGTTAGTGTTTGTTTTTGATGGTTTTTGTAATTATTGTCATCTAAGGGTGTTTTTGTAAATTTGCACAATTTTTAGCAAAACAGATAAAACATAAAAACTACTTCTGGCTGCACCACATATTTGATTTGGCAGTTTTATAGCAGATACTACAAACTCCATGATGTAGGCGCAGCAGAAGAAAAGCATTTTTATAATATTTTTTTAAATTGCTAAATTATCTAAATTTTGTAAGTACAAAATTTTGCCTCAGTTTTCATTGTTAAAATTATTATTATTAGTTACTATTACTACTTACTATTTTTATTTAAGTGATTTTTTTCACACCTAGTGTTTAGTTGAGTTTTAGACACTACAACAACCTTGGATTTCAAGATGGATAAATAATGCTGACTTATTTACTTTTCAATCTGTAACTCAGTTATTTCTTATACTGCACCTCTTGTAAATTCAAATATAAATCATATCAGAATAAATTGTTCAAAGAATACACAAACAAACAAAACCATGATACATAATAACTAACTGAAATTGCCTCCACTCTGAATTTTAGCAAAAACAAAATGATCAATTCAGTGTTGTCATCTACCCGTCTTACACTACACTGGCACAGACACACACGTGTTTTTAAAAAAGGGGGTTTTCCAATTCCTTTTTATAGCAAAAACAACAAAGGCAATGAAAAAAATGATAGCACTATTAAGAGCATGCCAAGTGCACAGCCTGACATCCAAAAATGAGACACACACAGTCTTCAGTCCTACAAACCTTCACACTGGAAACAGTTTTTCCAAACGATCTAAAATGTCATAGAAATGTGGATGACAGGACAAAACTTTTTTCAAATAAGCAACATTTTTTCAAATACTGATGTATGTGTGGGCAGGGTCTTAATAAGGATTTCTTGATCTTTGTATTTTGTTGACTTTATTTAATCACCATGTTTAACAGTGATGTGCAGAAAGAGCAGTTTTTCGTTAGTATTTGTCCTATGATAAATATTTTACGAGGTAGTCTACATATTTTAAGGTTTTACTATAGTATATTTTTGGTAAGAGTCTTTAGATCCTGAGTTTGGGACCCCTGCAGGATCTGTGTAATTCACACATCATTTAAATACATTTAAACATTCTTCATTGTGTGCCAGCCCTGCCTGTCTTAAATGAGGATGCCTCTGTTCGGTACGACATGTATTGTTCCTGCAACACAAGCACACTTAAGGGATGATGACAGAGGAATTCCTCCCCATGTCTATTTAAAGATTGAATTGTGGTCCCCTGGCTGCTTGAGGATACCTATGATTAATCACGGCACTGCATGCATGGAGCGCCTAATATGGCCTCGTTGGGAGACTCCATCACTGATAAGACTCTATCCCGTTGATTTCTATATTACTCTCCACCACTCATTAACCACCTCCCTTCACTAACCCCCAGCCCAACCAGAGACAAAAACATTCCTGGGCCCTAAAGCGTTCCTCCATATTTGGCAGAGGGGCTTTGCTTATAAGGAGAACTCATGGTGAAACTCCAACAGGTCTCCATTCTATCTCAAGGTAAGGTGTGAGGACGGGTGCTCACGAAAAGAGAAATTAGATTTTGATGCTAAAGGCTTATCTGTGTCGCAGACCAGTCTCACCAGTTTCCATTATATCTTTCCTCAGGGCCAGTACACCTCAGTCTTCTCAGTAAGGATAAAGGTAAGAGCGTGTCCAAATGGACACTGGAGAAAAATGGAAATATAACATTATATAAAAAATTTAGAAAAGAAAAAAAACCCATTTATCTGCAGCATACATTAAAATAAACACAAAAGTAATTTGTCCCTTTTTGTTGTACACAAGGTGAAAAATGGGTGATGCTGCCATGAAAGAATTTGGGGCAGCGGCCCCTTACCTGAGGAAGTCAGACAGGGAGCGTTTGGAGGCCCAGACTCGCCCGTTTGACATGAAGAAGGAGTGTTTTGTTCCTGACCCCAATGAGGAATATGTGAAGGCTTCGATCATCAGCCGTGATGGGGACAAAGTCACTGCTCAGACTGAGAAAGGGAAGGTGAGTGATTTGTTGGCATAGTTGCTCTTCACAAGCTGGTTTCCTAACTAAGACTCTGATGATGTGAACTTATTTGTCCTTTAACAAATGTAGTATAGATACAACCTGAAAAGTCCTTTTCTCCATGACACAGCTGAGCTCAACTGAACATAAATGTGAAATTTTGTTCATTTTCTGGTACATGCTCAGAAACAAGAGTACAGTAAAAATATAGTTCCGTCCCTTCATAGTGCAATCAACCTTATACAACTTTTTCCACTTAGGATCAACTTTGGTACCTCAAGGTAATTATGTGTACCATTTTAGTGCCAAAGGTACAGATTTACATCATTTCTTCTATACTTTAAAATGCAGTATCAGGAGACAGTGAGTCGCTGTAGCTCAAAAAAGACTCTAGCAAGTTTTACTGAAAGGTTCACACTGTAGCCTTGCAGCTGCGAGGATCTGCATTCAGAACTTCCAGACTAATTCTCCAAAGTGACATGTGGTAGGTTAGCTGGTAACTCTAAGATGTGAAATGGATAAAGCTTTGAGTCAACAATAAGACCAGAAAAGAGCCAGTCCAACTATGAGTGCATTTATGTAATGAATGGGTATTTTAGCAGCATTTTTAAAAGGCCAATTTTTTTTATTGTCACATTAAAGTGGATAGCCTTTTTGTGTAACCAGAATTAAGTATGTCTGTCAAAGGTATGACAGCACTTCAGAGCGTACCATCCAGTGACAAACAGCTCCTTAGCACACTTGGGCTGCACTTCTGTTCACCGCATTGACTTGTTTGAAATGATCCACTCTTTAGAAAACAGTACACTCCAAAAGAGAACTTAACTTAACATGCTTTTCTTCGTTTTGTGCTTTTCTTCTGTTCCTCTCAAACTGTGTGGGATAATTTATGTTAGATTGATAGATCTCCTTCGTATAATATATCAGAAAGAAGTCCATATTAATATCGACTGTGTCCTTTTTGCAGACTGTCACAGTGAAGGAGTGTGATGTGCACCCTCAGAACCCGCCAAAGTTTGATAAAATTGAAGACATGGCGATGTTCACGTTCCTCCATGAGCCAGCTGTGCTGTATAACCTCAAAGAGCGTTACGCAGCATGGATGATCTATGTGAGTTGACAACACAACACACTAATTGCCCTCCCACAAATTCTACATATTTAACAGTTTGCTCTCCTCTTTTCACCACCTACTAGACCTACTCTGGGTTGTTCTGTGTGACTGTCAATCCCTACAAGTGGCTGCCAGTCTACAACCAGGAGGTGGTTGTTGCCTACAGAGGAAAGAAGAGGAGTGAAGCTCCTCCTCATATCTTCTCCATCTCTGACAACGCCTACCAGTACATGCTAACTGGTAATTTATCTTCCATTATTGAAGTATGTTAAAATTAAAGTAAGATTTAAAAAATGCAGTCCTAGAATCCTTATATGTCCTGCTCTTTTTCAGACAGAGAAAATCAGTCAATTCTCATCACGTAAGTCATTCATTTGTGACTTTGTTTGTTTGATCTTGGTAATTACTGTAAACCATACAGTGAGAAAGTAGCATCCAGAAACCTTTCAGTTTTTGCTGATATGCTCTGTACTCTACTTAATCACAGGAATATTAGCTTAAGTGGTGCTTTGTCAGTTTAGTACATAAATGCAGTACTTGAACAGAAGATCTCGGTATGATATATTGGAGAGAAGTTGGGATTTAATGTTGGCATCATTTTATTAATAGGAAAAAAATTCAAATAGCCATGGCAGAAGGCTTTAAAATATCGCTGATATCAGTTACTGATATCAGCAGTTCATAACAGTTATAACAGTTAATATATACTTGCATATTCTAATGAACTTATGTAGTGCTTTTCTAGCCTAACTGAACATTCAAAGCACTTTAGACTACAAGTAACATTTTTAACCACACACTCACACAGCTTTTTATTCTCTACACTTCAAGCACTTTATCTACCTCAAATATATGCCCAATATAGAATCACCAGTTAACCTAACATTCATGTTTTTGGACTGTGGGAGGAAGCTGGAGCAACAACTCTAACAGTCACTGTTTTATTTGTTGCCATAGACCAATTGAGCCCATTCTGGCTTGCTTTGGTGAGGAACAGGTTGACAGATAGTCAGGCAGTGGACTGTAATGTTTGCAGGCAACACTGTGATCTGTAGTGAAAGTGGGAGCTGTTGGAAGAAAGTGTGGAGAGGAAAGTCAGAAGAAGCCAGTGAGAATACATCTGTGTGAATGAGAGCAAGACAGGTCGAAAGGCAAACATGCAAGGAGAAGAGATGGCGAAGGTAGATGAATTTAAATACCTGAGGTCAACCATCCAAACCAATGTTTTTGTGCACAAGAGAGGCGAACAAGAGAGTGCAGGCAGGGTTAGTGGAGACGGGAGCCAGGGGCGATTTGTGACAGAAGGATTGCAGCAAGAGTGAAAAGGAAGGTTTACAATACGGTAGTGAGACCTGCTATGATGTGTGGTGTATAGTTTTAGGTGGCAGAGTTGACAATGCGAAGATTTTCATTGGGAATGACCAGGATGGCCAAGATTAGAAATGAGTACATCAGAAGGACAGCTCAAGCTGAGCATTTTGGAGACAAAGTTAAAGAGGCGAGACTAAGATGGTTTGAACATGTGCAGAGGAGGGATAGTGGATATACTGGACAGAGGACGCTGAAGATGGAGCTGACATGCAGGGAACAGCCAGGAGAAGAATGTGTACTGTTTGTTTAATCATTCTATTTGTGTTTTCAGTGGAGAATCTGGTGCTGGGAAAACTGTCAACACCAAGAGAGTCATCCAGTACTTTGCCAGTATTGCAGCTGGAAGTGGGAAAAAGGAAACAGGCTCTGAGAAAAAGGTTAATATGTTCAATTTACAGGATGTAGAGCTTTTCCTGCAGTGTAAGTGTTTTGAATAAAGGTTTTGCTTTTTTTTTTCTCCTTAGGGTACTCTGGAGGATCAAATCATCCAGGCTAACCCAGCATTAGAGGCCTTTGGGAATGCCAAAACCATCAGAAATGATAACTCCTCCAGATTTGTAAGGTTTTGGTGATAACAGCAACTCATTTGATTGTTTTTTTTTAATGCTTAGGCTTGTACTGTATCTATTTTTTTTCTTAACTTTAGACTAGACAGTTGTCAGGCAGAATGAAACTCATACTTGGAGTGTTACTCTTTTAGCCCAGATTTTCTAGATGGAAATCTATGTGGGGTGGTTCACCTTTATCACTTTACTAGTTACACTTCCTTCACTACCTGCAGTTGAGACCGTTCTCACTCCCGAGGCGTAACATAGCGACGTTTTGTCACGTCCCAAGGCGTCAAATGTTACGCGAAAGGTAACCGTCCGCGTCCCTATGATACGCTCCGGATTGTGGATGGAATCCATGAGAATGACGCTCCCAGCGGTAACACACAATCCAACCGTGTATTCCAGCCCTAACCCTAACCTTACCCCTAACCCTAACCACAACCTTAATCCTAATGTTAACCACAACCTTAATCGTGTCAGATAGTGTTTTCCAAAGCGATTCATGATGAGAAAGTAAAGAAAAATTTTAAAATGTACATATGTAGATTGATTCCAAACAGTTCTCATGTTTTCGAACGCGTGACATAGAGACGTGTTGGGTGGCCGAAAGCGTAACATACTGACGATTTGGCAAAAGCGTCGGTATGT
>VVHJ01063128.1:16900-29398 GCA_015107715.1 Tylochromis polylepis | reverse complement strand
CATCTTTATCTAAAGGACAAAGGTCACACTTTCGGGAATGCCAATGTTCACATTCTGGACAGAGAAGACAGATGGTTTGAAAGAGGAGTGAAAGAAGCCATCTACGTCCACTGTGAATGACCATCCTTGAACAAAGGCGGTGGCTTATGACAATAACTGTCTACCATCTATAATCCAATTTTGAGATCTCTTCCCAGGCACCTTATTGCCCGCTCACATCTTGCGTCAGTTGATCTCAATAGATCACATGATAGGGTGATGCAAGGTCTCACAATGGTTTCACCTGAAATCTCTGCTGATATTGATCCACACCCTTTTTCACACCTTGGCTCATGTCATGAGGCACATGATCACTAGTGGGTCAAGGACCCTCTTAAGCGACAACTTACACTAGAGCAGAAATCTTGGATTCTCCACCTTTTGGTCTTAGAACTGAAGAAGCTTCTCGGATGAGAGGCGAAACATCTTCAAGAAACATAAAGATGTTTAGTTGCTTTTCTTTCCAAGATCCTTAGGTTACAGTTCACAATGCCATCCACAAATGCAGGTTAAAGTTTGCAAAGAAAAACCCATATGTGAACATGATTTAGAACCACCTCTATCTTCTTTCAGCCAAAGATTGTTTAAAATTGACTGAGGCAAAGTAATGTTCTGCAGTGAGACAAATCCAACAAATCAAGCTTCTGCTTGTATCAGAATGACAGATTTTTAAGGAAAAAGATAGTATTTGGTTGGTTTATCAGATCTATATATAATATTATGCATTGGAAGAAATCCCAAAACTCATTATTATTTTGATAAATACTCAGTATAAAATAATAAAAATATCTTCTTGTTTTTGTTGCATTACATGAATAAAAAATTTTGCAGAGTCTTGCTGCCATTCTGCAAACATCTCTTCATCCCACACGATTTGAGTTCAGTCTGCAGATCCCGTCTGAAAGAACTGGCTGGACAAAGTAGGTCATGGTAATTTTATATTTATATACTATATACATGTTTTAATGCAACAGATTAATTCTATTTCTTTCTTTATTTTTTATCTGCTCTTCAGATTTCTTTAAGGTCATCAACATTGATGCATCCCGTGTGGCTGAATATACAAGGAGGTATTTGCCACAAGACTGGACACAGACAGGGAAGAATCTTGTTACATGGGACAACAGCAACAGTCAGCATCCACCTTTAGACTGGTTCCAAGAATTCTGGAGGTTTCTCAGCAATCATGTTAATGAGTTAAGTCTTTTCACTGAAATACCACTAATACCAGTCAGTCCTCTGTCTGACAGTCAGACTGTATCAATAGCAACACTACAGCAGAACACAACCCTGATCTTTCAGAAAAACAAGCAGTTGAATTTGCCAGACCAAATAGCTCAGCTGGTGAACAAAGTTGGCGGCACAGTGGTGAGAGGAAATGAGTGGCTCAAGCATGAAGACCTCGACTCTTATGTGCTGTGTCCATCTCCAAGGAGTGTTTTGAAGGTCTTAATGAATGTAGATTTCCTGCATCTTGTCACAGAACTCACATCTGCCTCTCACACAGCACGAGAAGAACTAAAAGATCATCTCTCTTATCTGGATTCTCTCTCAGATACAGAGAAAGATTTTCTCTTGAAGTTGCCTTTGTTTCAAACCATGAAAGGATTCAGTGTTGCAGCACAATCAAAACAAGCTGTGCTTCTGATCTCAGGCCTAACAGTACCAACAGAGCTCCCTATGCCTGATTCCATAATCCAGTGTTCTACTGAGACTGACCGCAGACTGTTACAGCTGCTCAAAGTTCATCTCTTGGGCACAGCTGAAGCAGCCAGTGTTCTTGTTGACTGCATAAGAAAAGGGGCTTGTAGCAGTGAAGACACTAAAAAAACAATGACTTGGATCTTACAGCATGGTAAGGTGCTTTTCTCTCAAAACCAGTCCCTGAAATGCAGCTGTAAGGACTTCAACTTCATTGAAGTGGATAGACAGCTGAAAAAAGCCTCTGACTTTTTTGATCCAAGAGTTCAGACTTTTAAAGTCATCTTTGAGTCAGACTTCTTTCCTCCACCTTCATACACTTATTCACTGCAGATGCTGGAAAGCCTAACAGAAATCGGATTACTGAATAAAGAGAGAGATGTCTCACCTGAACACTTGCTACATGCTGCCACCCTGACTGACAGACTATGTGTGAACTCACAAACTGAGGCTCTGAGAAGAGCTCAGGTTCTCTTGGAAATGGTGGAAAGTAATGATCTACTGTCAAAGTTTTCTCACAAACAGCTTCATTGCCTCAAAATGCTCAAATGGATCCCATGTGAACAACCTGGAAGTGAGAAACAATTCAGTGACAAATCTCAGAACTACTGTTTGTTTTGCCCAAATGAAATAAGACATTCTGTATACAAGGACATTGTTGGACATGTAATGCCACTGGTAGGGAAGCTCAGTGACAGAGTTAGCAACAGACTTGGTCTCAAAGACCTACCGCCACCTGAAAAAGTGATTGAGAATCTGTCAGTCTTGAAATCAAAAGCAATAGAAATGGCTAATCCTGACACAGATGCAGAATTCAAAACACAGCTGCACAGCATTTACAAACACATGCAAGACAACATCTCTGTATTTGTTACAATGATGAGCAAAGAGACATGCTGGCTATGGACCCACAACCAGTTTGTTGCACCCCAGGATCTGATTCTTGAATACCCACATAATCTAGATCTGAGCTCTTACAATGGGAAGGTGCCAAGTGAATTTTTGCCATACAAAACGTTGTTCCAGGAATTTGGCCCGAGAACAGTACTTTCAAATGAAGAAATTTTGGGGATTCTGTACTCCTTCCAGCAAACAATTGAAGCAAGACAACCACCATTTGCAAGTTCCTCTGAGGTCAAAGTGTCAATAGAAATTCTTAACTGGCTCTGGAAAGAGAAGAAGACAGTTCAAGATGATATCCCAGTACCAGTCATTGCTGAGGGAGGAAAATTTACCCTTAAACCACGATCAACAGCTCTTTTCTGTGATGTAAGCAAAAATGGACTGAAAGAACTAAACTGCAGAGAAGAGGAAATTTATGTCATACATGAGGAAATCCCAAAAGCAGTGGCTGAATGGCTGGAAATTCGTTTTCTCAGTACCCACATCCTTGATCCAGAGGAAATAGGAATAGAGCAGTGTGGACAATCTGAACCAATAACAATGAGGATAAAAAACATTCTTAAAGAGTATGATGAAGACCGTGACATCTTCAAAGAGCTCATCCAGAATGCAGAGGATGCTGGGGCAGATGTTTGCAAGTTCTTGGTGGATTTCAGAGTACACAGAGAAACCCCTGAAAGCCTTATTGACCCTGACATGGCTCTTTGTCAGGGACCTTGTCTTTGGGCTTTCAATAATGAACAGTTCACAGCAGAGGATTGGAAAAATATTGTCAGAATTGGCTCAGCCTCGAAGGAAAACAAAGTGGAAAAAATTGGAAAGTTTGGACTTGGATTCAACACTGTGTATCATGTGACAGATGTCCCCTCCATCCTTAGTGGCAACACTCTTCTCATACTTGATCCAAATGTTACTCACCTCACAAAGCACATCAAACATGAAACAAACCCTGGAATCAAGCTCGATCTCTCTCAACAGCGACTCTTTCATTATTTTCCTGGTCAGTTTGGATCATATGAAAACATTTTTGACTGTAATTTTACCCAAAAAAGTCCTCCTGAACCCTATCCAGGCACTCTGATTAAACTGCCTTTCCGAAGTAACGAAGAGGCTGTCAAATCAGAAATAAGCACAAAAGTGTATGAAAAAGACAATATCCTGGATTTTCAACGGCACTTTTCTAAGAATTCACAAATTCTTCTGCTTTTTTTGACTAAAATCAAAAAGTTATCCCTCCAAAATATCCCAAACAATGGATCAACTCCACCAAGAGATAATGAAATAGAAACCATCTTCTCTGTGTCCAAAACCACTGCGAGTGCAATGGAGATTCCTGATGTGTCCAAGCAACATAATGCTGAGACATCACTGATGAAACTTGATGGTAAATGCAAAGGAGTAATTGAATGTTGCACAGTCAGCATTGTCCAAATATGCAATCAGCAGTCTAATGAAACTAAAGTTCAGTTCTGGCTCCTGTACAACTGCTTTGGGACAGATGAGTCACTGAAAATGGCCATTGACCAAAACAAGCAAGCCAGTTTCTCTTTGCCAATTGGAGGGATTGCTGTGCCCTTGCAAAATGATCCAGAAACTGGAAAATTCACCACATTGCAAACAGATCTTGTTGGACAGGCCTTTTGCTTCCTTCCTCTTTCCATTCACACAGGTCTTCCTGTCAATGTAAATGGCACATTTGCTGTGACGAGCAACCGAAAAGGTCTGTGGGAAACTGGAGTGAAAAATGACTGGAACAAAGCTCTTCTTCAGGATCCAGTAGTGACAGCATATGTTACTGTACTCAAGGCACTAAAGAAAATGTCAGAAAACAAGCAGCTGGTGAGTTACTGTTATCACACCTTTTGGCCTGATGGGGAGAAAGTGACTGAACCTTTCAGGCCTTTAGTGGATGCACTTTACTCAACCATGGTTGATGAGTCTATTGGTCCAGAGCTCTTTAGTGATGGAGAACAATGGTTCTCAATGAACAATGCCATATTTCTACATGAGAGCATTGAAAATGATGAAAAGATCGGTGACCTTGCAGTTCAAGTTTGCAAGAAATATGCAAAAGGACCCAACCATGTTGTTCCTCTTCCACTGTGGCTGAGAAATAGCTTCAAACAGGCTGGCCTAGAAAAGGTCTTGCAAAACAGGACGTGGAACTGGGAGAAGTTCTACCGAGAAACTGTGTTCAGTAACCTAACTACAATGGACCCAGAAACTAGAGATACCCTTGTGCTACATGCTATTGACCTTCAAATCAAAGAAATTGACAATCTGTTGCTCTGCTATCCATGCATACCCACAAAGGGTGGACAGCTGCAACAAGTCAGGAAACTTGTGAATCCATCAGGGAAAGTGGCCTGTCTTTTTGAGCCAGAGGAGGGACGCTTGCTTGGTGGAACCAAAAAGGACTTCAGCTCCTCCAAAAGGATTCAACGTTTGTTGGAACTCGGTATGGTAAATGATCATCTCCCATTGGAAGACATAACAGAGAAAGCAAGCGCAATTAATAAAACCTGGAGCACTGACAAAAAGAAAGCATTTGTCCACTTGAAGTGCCTTTTTGAACTGATGAAGAATCACATTTATGATAAAAACTCTCATCACTGGAAAACACTGAGGACAACTGCATTTCTTCCAGCATTTTCCCCTGGTGATGCAAAGATGGAAGGAAATGTGACACTTAAAAGGCCCACTGATGTTTTCACTGACAAATGCTCCCTACTCGTTAACCTGACACAATCAGTGCTGGCTCATACAAATCTAAACATACACAACACAGATCCAGTTCTACACATTTTGGGAGTTCACAGCACTCCAAAACCAGAGATGGTGCTTCAACAGTTGCACCAAGCAAGCAAACAAGCACACTCCATTGACAGATCCATGCTTTACAAAATAGCATCTGAGTGCTATAAGTTCCTAGATCAGTGGATCTGTAACTCTGGAAGTACCACTTACATTTCACAACAAGCAAGATCATTTCCATTCATCCTCATTGGGGATACATTTGTGAATGTCGACCGTGTAGCTGAGAACAGGCAATTTGAAGCACAGCCCTATCTCCACATACTTCCAGCTGCCTTCACAAGTTTCAACAATCTCTGGACATGTATAGGTGTTGCAAAACAATTCACAGCCACTCAGTTTCTAACTGTGTTGCAGGAATTACAAACTCAACATAGAAACAAGCCCCTGCCTAAGAGTGATTTGTCAGTTGTCCTCACAATTTTAACCAAAGGGATATTTGAGGCCAAATTGAAAATCATGCACGACTGTCTGATACCCAATGAGCATGGAGTTTTGCAGCTTGCAAGTGAGCTGTTTTACAATGACTGCCCATGGATGCCACTCACTTCAGGTGTCACATTGTGTCATGAGAATATCCCACGTGTGATGGCTCGCCACCTTGGAATCAAAACAACCAGGCATCATACTCTAGAAAACCACACAAATGACCTTTCACCATTAGCTTTTGAGTTTGAGCAGCAGGAACAACTGACTGTTCGTATTCAAAACATAATTTCAGCCTATCCATCAAAGAAGGATATCCTTAAAGAGCTCATCCAAAATGCTGATGATGCAGAAGCAACAGAAATCCACTTCATCTGGGACAAAAGACAACATGGCAAAGTAAAAACATTTGGGAAGAAATGGAACAATCTCCAGGGTCCAGCACTTTGTGTGTTCAACAACAAAGTGTTTTCTGATGCTGACATTAAGGGCATTCAGCAGCTGGGAGAGGGAGGAAAGCACAACACTCCAGGGAAGATAGGGAAGTACGGAGTTGGATTCAACTCTGTTTACCATCTGACTGACTGCCCTTCAATCCTTACAGGAGATGAAGTACTTTGCATTTCTGATCCCAATCAAAAATACATTGAAAATCATTCAAATAAACCACGATACGGCATTGGCTATAAACTCGCTGACACTTTCAAAGAAATGTACCAAGATGTCTACAAATCCTTTCTTCCAGACAGATTTTCTCTTAAAAAGGGCACCATGTTCAGATTACCTCTGAGGATGGGTACCAATGCAAACACCTCCAAAATATCACAGCAAGGAGTCACTGACCGCGACATGAAAGAACTGTGTTCTGCCCTGTCCGAAGATCCTGAAGGACTCATTCTCTTTCTGAAAAATATCTGCAAAATCAAAGTCCATGAAATCAATAAAGATTCAGGAGAACTTAAAACCATCTTTGAAGTTGAAAAAACTCTGCCACAGGGAAGTTGGAAAGAAAAAGATGCTTTTGTAAAACATCTACAAAATGCACTGCAATCAGACAAACCAACACCGCACAAGACTTTTTATGAAACTGTGATTTCCACCTCAGATAAAAGACAAACTAAATGGATTGTTGCAGAACAGTTTGGCTCCTTCAAAGACAGCTGTGAGTTAAAACTCTCAGGCAAACTTCCCCAAGCAGCTTTAGCTGCATGTGTGAACACAAAGGGATCCAGCATTTTGGATTTTAAAGGAGAAGCCTTTTGTTCACTTCCTTTGCCAGGGAAAACTGGATTGCCAGTACATGTCAATGGAAACTTTGAGGTTGATTCTGCCAGGAGAAGCCTTTGGAAAGAAGATGGGAAGAGTAAGAAAACAAACTGGAATGAGATTTTGAAACATAATGTCATTGCACCGCTGTATGCAGATCTCCTGCATTATATTAAGCTCAGCATTGCAGTCAAGAAAGTTTCCCTTGCAAATATTGAATCATGTTTCAGTACAGAATACTTGTGTTTTTGGCCAGCTGTGTCCAAAGATGTTTGCCCAGACTGGCATGAAATGATACATGGAGTATACAGATCAATAAAAGAAAAGAACCTTGATGTAATCCCCGTGATGAAGACTTCAACACGGAAAATTGCAGATAGAGAAATTAAAGAATACTCTTTTGACTGGTGTAATGTCAGCGAAACAGAATCAACTGAGGCACCTTATCTGACAACCTCAGGAAATTTCAAGCTGAATAACATTTTGGAAAATCTTGGAATGAAGCTGGTTCCTTATTCCACAAACATGAAGAAGATTTGGAGTAGTTTCAGATCTGCTGGGGTTGAAGTGAAAGAGGTCAGTCCCACCACTGTGCAGACTTTCCTACGAGCAAAGCCTCTCAATGATCCAACCCAAACAGATGAGGATTTGCCTTTGCCCATAAGTGCCACTTTGGTCAAAGATGAGAAAAGATGTTCAGAGCTCTTGAGGTTTTGTTTAAAAGATTTCTCCTCAGAAATGGTGACTCAGAAAAATTCAAGTTTACTCAATGGGCTTCCACTTCTTCTCACAGGAGATAAATCACTGACAGTCTTCAACTCCCAGTCACCCAAGTGGATATCAGTATATGAAAATCTCTTCTTTCACTGCAAGGACAAATTTGCAGACTATCAGACAAACAAAGAGCACATTGAACTTCTTCAAAGTTTAAAAATCATCCAAAAAATGACATTGCCCTGCTCAGAGAAATATCTGAAGCCATTAATTCACCATCTTCTTGAGAACTGTGAAGATGATCCACACAGTGGTCTTCATGTCCCAAATGACAAAATGTTGGAGTGGCTGAAATTACTTTGGAGGTTCATAATGAGTGAAATTAAACCACCAGCATTTAGAGATGATGAACAAAGCCTGACACTAAGTGATGTGAAGAAACTCTTCAGTGACTGCTACATTTTACCTGTTATGTGTCCAAGGTTGAACAACAAGCACTTCCTGCAAACAATGAAACACATGTCAAGTGTTGTGTTTGCCTCACAAAAACACAAAGACATATCAGGCATCCTCTTTAAACTTGGTTTTATGAGTTCTGATCATGTATTCTTCTCTAAGATGGGCCAGCAGGTATATTCATGTCTACAGCATGAGCTTCTTGATGTAGATGATCAAAGCTCAGTGTTGGATCAAGTGTACAACATTAATCACCCAGAATTTTCCCACCTTTCAAATGATAATATGAAAGAGTTTCAGATCTTCCTGCAATCGGGATTATCCAAGTCCAAAGACAACCAAGAGTATAAGAGAAAGCTCAAATCCTTACCAATATTTGAAACAACACACAGTCAACGGGTAAGGATTGATGGAACTAAACAGGTTTATGTTCTCAACAGCGTTTATTCAGTGAGATTTCCAGATTTGTTCAACCTGCCCAACAGCAACAGCATTTTTCTTAAGTACAACCCCCAGAACTACACACTGTCAGAAACACTCAAGATTGAGGTTCTGGATGATTTGCAGTATTTCATGAAGTTAATTCTACCTGCTGTACACCAACTCACAGAGACACAGATTCTTCACAGCCTCAAGCTGTTGCTGTCACTACATTACTCTTCAGAGGACGAGAAAAGTATCATCTGCTCACTGAAGACAGTGAAACTGATTCGCAGTTCTCAAGGTAGACTGGAGCCTGCATCATACTACTTTGATGACAGTGTGCAGATATACAAACAAATGTTGCCCCAAGAGAAATTTGTTCCTGAGAGATTTTGGACTGAGCTGTGTGAAGGAGATCTTTTAATAAAACAACAAGCAAAACAGCTGGTCAGAGAACTTGGAATGAAGCATGTTGTGTCAAACGATGAGATAATAAATTTTGCGTACCAGCTGGAATCGGAAGCAAAAGGAAAAGCAAGAACTGAAGACCTGAAACTGAAATCATCATTACTTTTCAGGGAAGCCTTGAACAAAGGATGTGATGCCAAAGACAACAAGGAAAGGTTGCTGGAAAGCATTGCCAACATCAAATTCATTTTTCCAGTGATGATTCGAAAAGAACTGTCCAACTACCACCAACCATTTGCAGCTGAAGGAACTACTGTTAAAATTAGAGGCTCTTTGATTCAAAACAATCCTGAGCATCAAGATTTGATTTGGACCTCCATGCCAATTATAGACCTACCATTTATTACACAAAGGCTTCAGAAAATGATAAAAAATGCAGGAGCTCACGAAGAACCACCTACAAACTGTGTAACCAGTAACATAAGAAACATCTGTCAGACACCATGTGAAACTGACCAGCTGATCAAAACACGAGCTAAAGTATTCAGAAGTTCGTACGCTTACCTGCAAGCAAAAAGGTTTGAAGGAAACCAGCTGTCTGGTCTTCCTGTTGTGTTGGTTGAAAAAGACACAAAACTTGTGACGGTTGATGATGTGTGTCTGTCACTCTTCTATGATCTGGACTTAAGACAATATCTGTACAAGATTACTCCAGAAGATGCAGTGTATGCACCGTTCTTTCAGAAAATCGGTGTGAAGAACGAAGCTACTGCAGAGCAATATTGTAATGTTTTGGCAGCAGTTTACACTGATTCCTGTGATAAACAAAACCTACACTCAAACCAGCTGAGAACTGTGAAACGAGCTGTTGAGCAGTTGTTTAAGTTAATCAGAGCTCAGGGAAACCAGGCGCTTCTTGAAAATGTCGAGACTCTGTATCTTCCTGCAGTAGATGGTAAATTATACCCATCATCCACACTTTACTACAACGACACAGTGTTTGAGACCAAAAGGTTGGAAGAAGCGCTGGAGAACAAGTACCTGCTGCTTGAGAAACTCAGTGAATGTCATTTGGACAATGACAAGTATGAGCATCATCAGCTGTTGCAACTGCTGCCTCAGAAATTTCAGCCAAAAATGCTGTCTGAGTTCACAGAAGAAAGAGTCGTGGAATTAAAAATGCAGCTTTGTGAGCTTGGGACTGGCTGTGAATTTAGGGGATGGTTTGATAAACATCTCTCCTCGAGAGCATTTAAATATGGATTAATTTGTCTTATTAGAGAGAATTCTCAAGGCAAAATAAAACAAGAAGATGCCACTAAAATGTGTGAGAAGACTTTTGGCAGTATACAGATTGTCTGCTGCAAAACTTTGGAAACAACACTCTGGCTCAATAAACAGCCACTTCCCAAAACTGATGAAGAAACTGATGTATCTGTGGAACGAGGGCAACAAGGGTGCACCTTTTACTTAAAGCACAATGATGACATGGCTCACAAAGTGATAAATGAAGTCATTACAACATTGACAAAGGAGATTAATGCTCTTTTAGGTAACAGAATTGCTTCACTTCATTTTCCCGTGCTGGGACAACTTCTCATGTGTGATGATCTGCATGATGTTCGGAAAACTCTGGCTAAAAATCAGATCCTTGACAGTGCTGAAACTGAAAGTTCCTCTTTTAGTCCAGCAGCCCCTGGGACAGAAATCCCAGAAGAATGGCATGATTGTTTGGACATGAACATCCTCAACAATTTTGAAGAGGGGGAATATGTTGGCTACAGCTTTCATGACAAGTACATTTATGCAGTTATTGTTGAAGAACTGCCTGGTCACAATGGACGATATTCATGGAGATACAAAATAGAAACTGGAGAAGATGAGCCCATTGAAGTCAGCTGTGTTGATCTGTTTCAGTTTAAACGAGAAAAGAAGGTAAAAACAGAAAGGAGGAAATGCATGGAACCAGAACCACAGAAGAAGACGCTAAAACCAGAAGAAAAGGAAAAAAGTTGCATGGAGCTGGAACCACTGGCAGGAGCTGTGCCACATTCTTCTGAACCATCAACAAATTCCTTACCAGCCTCTGTTGAGGAAGCGAAAAGGGAAATTGACAAATGTTTGGCAGAGATCTGGAGGCTTCCTGAGGACGAGAGACACAAAGCCATCAAGAGACTGTACCTTAAATGGCACCCTGACAAAAATCCTGATTGCCAGTCTCTCGCCAATGAGGCATTCAAATATTTACAGAATCAAATTGATGAGCTCAGCAAAGGCAAAGCTGCAGGCTCGTCCTTTTCAAGCAAAAACACAAATTTCGGAGGCTTCTATCAACAGTGGAATCAGGAGGCCAGGTATCACAGAAATAGTCGAGAGAGGTTCTCTAGAGGCTCTAGAGGTTTCCATTCCTACAACTTCTGGACCCACAATGAAAATGTCCCAAGGCCAGACAGAGAAGAGGCCAGACGCTGGTGTAGACAAGCTCGCTGTGATCTCAATGCAGCTCACAAAGACACTGGTGGAGGGAGCACGGAGTGGTGTCTGTTTAAGGTCCATCAAGCAGTGGAAAAGTCTCTCATAGCAGCATGTTATAATAAAAAATGGACAACACCCCGACAACAGCTCAATTTCAACAAGAAAGTTTCTTGCTACAGTCCCCAACTGAGAGATCTGCCTGAGATTGTGAAAAACCTGCAGACACTCGGAGTGGATCCCAAAAAGACTCAGTATCCCAACTGCCATCCATATCCCCACATACCAAACAGACAATTCAGGTCAGAGAATGAAATGCTGGCACTGAACAAGGCATCTGAGCTTCTTAATAAAATAGAAAGATATGTGAATTAAGGATTCAAGACAGATAAGGCATTAGTCAGTGTAACTGTTTTTCTACATGTTAAAAGGATGATATCCACAGTGTAAAACTGAAATTTTATTTAGCATCACAATCAAAATGAAAATTTTATTTTGTTTATTTGTCTCACTTCTCACACTCAGTACTTTGTTATTGTGTGCATTTATATGTAAACACACTGAAGAACATTGTAAATATTGAATGACTTTCATTTGGATTCTTGTCATTTAAAGCTGATCATCGGTGATATTGATATGTTCTGTGTTTGGTTTTGTTATGAAAATGAAAATATCAGCTGTTGTTTGTAAGTCTTGTTGACACTGTTGACTACTGTCTGAGGTCAAAACAGAGTCACTCAATGAATTTGTTACTATTTGTTAAAAACCTGCCTTGGATCAATATACTCACTATGTTCTTGTAATGAATACTAAGCGCCTTGAGGCGACTATTGTTGTGATTTGGCGCTATATAAATAAAATTGAATTGAATTGAAT